>SNQJ01S0056260.1:45054-84296 GCA_010110895.2 Picea sitchensis
CTCCCTACTCGGTTTCAATTCCTGCAAGTTACATGTTCAACTCATAAAGAGTATATTGTTACAATGACTTTCATCTCTATAATGGGATTTTCCCTAGCTTTTTAACCTAAAAAAAATTGTCTCTTCCTTGATCACTTATCATACTCTTAAAAAGAATTATCATACTCTTAAAAGGAAGTTTTCTAAATAACCATATAAATTCAGAGATTTATAATTTAAACCAACATTTCTTCATTAGTTGGAATTTGATATTATTGAGTAAATAACAAATAAACACCAAATTAGTTATTCCTATGTGTGACTAGAGTCTTCCAAGGTTGCGTCGATCTTTCAAGGATGCATGCATAGGGAAATCCCCAACCCTCTCTCATCTGCAGGGCAAGGAATTGTTCTGGCACAAATCCTAGATCTAACAAGGACAATATTAACAAAGGGAACATATTTAGAAAACTCCAAAATGTTGTTTGGCCAAAACCAAGGATAATTCAAGGTATGAGGTAACTTCACTCAATGTTGGTATTTATATATAGTACATGAAAGACAATGTAATAGTAGGAAATTTTATGGGCCTCTGCCCATCCAAGAAAGAACTTACTGGATGGGTAAATTTCATATGGAAAACCAAGGGCCCAAAGGGTTCTTCATGACCATTTTTTCATCTGTCAAAGACCGTAAGAGAATATTTGAAGTAGGACCATATTTATTCAATTCAACTATTCTTCATATCAGGTGTTGGATGAAACACTTTATGCCTAAAAAAGAGAACTTCAAGGAAGCTCCAATTTGGATCAGTATGTACTCCCTGCCACAAGAATTCTCAGAAAAGGAAACACATGAAGGTATCAAAATCTCCCTTGGTTCTTTCATCGAGATCTCGAAGGTGACAAAGAAAGGAATATATACCTCATATGCCAGGATCTTTGTTTATATGAATGTGTTAATTCTCTACCAGTATCTATCAACATATTTTTTCAAGACTCAGAATGGAGCCAAAAATTGGACTACGAACACGTCCCTTTTCACTATAGAAAATTCCATGAACATGGCCACCTATTCCAAGGCTACCCCATAAACATAATGAATAAAGTGGACAAAGGGAAGGCCCTGGTAGACCAAGAGGGATTCTTGAATATACCCAATAAAAATAAATCAAACAAAAAATCAACAATTCTAATTCCCTCTGCTCAAGCAACTAGTAACCAAAACAACTTAAAAAATATGATGGACAAGGTAGAGGACCTCCCATAGTCAAGAAATAGTCGAAATTCCCAACTTGGCCAACATCATAGGGGCAGGCTCTCAAAAATGAATCCAATTGACAAAAAATAGACCCTCAACAGAGAAATACTGACCCTCCTGAGATGAGTATAAAATAACAGTTCATGGAAATAAAGGGGGAACAAATACCAACCCTCCTCTAAAATAACAGTTCATAAAAATAAAGGGGGAAATTTCACAAGACTCAAAATAAGATGATACACAAAAGGATATGGACTCTGAAAAGTTGGAGACTCACTTACCAACCCTAATAAAAGTCTATGGAGAAAAATGCACCAATATTAAAATCCCTATCTAATAGTACTACAAAACGAGCTCATCATAAATAAACTGAAAGCAAGAAAGGCCTAGGCCAAATCCAACCAATCAGAAGGGATAGGAATACAATAATATCATAAATCTCAGAAATATCTTTCAGTAGAAGAGAGAAAAAAATGACGCAAATGTTCAAAGTAGAAAATAGTGCTGAGAAAAAAATGATGCAAATATTCAAAGTAGAAAATAGTGGAGGCTAACGCCCTATTGGTGAACACGGGACGAGAAATGTGACTGCCAGATAAACATTTTCCTTCCCAATCCAAACTCCCAGGTTAGGTCCTCCATTGCGTCAGACCATGTTTCTTTTATTTTTATGTTTACCATTTTTCTGTTACTAATGAAAGTTCTCTCCTGCAATGTAAGAGGCCTAAATTCTCTCACTAAACAATGTATTCTTGAGAAAATAATCAACCAGGAAAAACCTGCTATTGTTCTTATGCACGAAACTAAATGTGATAAAGAAACTAAATGTGATAAAGAGATGATGACAACTTTGGCCAATAAATTTTCGAAGGAAAGTAAGATCGAGGCAATGACAACCATGGTATTTTTTTGGAGGTTTGGTAGCCCTTTGGTACCTAGTTCAAGTCACCTTGGATAACTTTGTGAAACCCCAATCTCCTCTCAGCTGAAGTATAACTTTGTGAAACCCCAATCTTCTCTCAGCTGAGGTATAACTTTGTGAAACCCCAATCTTCTCTCAGTTGACTTCAGATGGATTCGCAAATCCAACGTTCAATCACCAATGTGTATGGGCCCATGAATCCCCTCCTCAAAATTCCATTTCTAGACTCTCTCAAAGTAGTAGGGGAGCTTTCCCTACATTGTAATTCGATTTCAGCAGGGAACTTCAACGTATAAACATCTCTTCAAGAGAAGAGAGGGGATTTAAGAAAATTAGACCAGAAAATTTATCTTTGAAAAGATTCCTAATTGACCTCAGACTCATTGATATCCCTACTGTCATCGAATGGCACACTTGGAGTAATAAACGTGGGACCACTCATCAAATCGAAACTGGGCTAGATAACATCCTTGTCTCGAAAATTGTGTTCCAAAAGCTAATGATGTTAGAAGTGATAAATTGTGAAGCAGGAAATGCAGAGAGAAAATAATAGTATATTAGAATGTATGAAGAAGTACTGAACTTCGTTACAATGCAAGATGGTTGAGCTAAATAGGCTCAAGCAAGACGAAAATAGAAAGTACAATTGTCCAGTACAACTGGCAGTGTACAGTCAGACTGTTGAGGTTACATTATGTTTAACACTCCCTCTTAAACTCAACAGTTACAATCATCAGCACTGACTATGCCTAAGTGTTGTCTCTGCAAATCAAAAACTGACTTTCCTAGTGGCTTTGTAAAGATATCAGCAATCTGATCTCGAGAACCACAAAATTGTAGTGCAATATCACCATTATTGACTAGCTTGCATATGAAATGTAACAGAGTGTCAATGTGTTTACTTTTCTTGTGAAACACATGGTTCTTAGATAATCCAATTGCTGATGTATTGTCACAGAAAATAGGAGTTGGATCCTTTTCTGTTTGTGACATGTCTGTCAATAATCTTCTCGGCCATACAGCTTGACATGAAGCTGAGGTAGCAGCTACATACTCTGCCTCTACAGAAGATATTGATACAATTGGTTGTTTCTTCGATGCCCATGAAATCAGGTTCGTGCCTAGTTGGAAAACATATCTTGATGTGCTTTTCTTGTCATCTAGGCTTCCTGCAAAGTCACTATCTGTGTAACCAGAGAGCTAATTACTATCATATTTAGTGTACCATAAACCAAAATTTATTGTTCTTGCTACATATCTCAAAATTCGTTTTTCCATTTTCCAATGCGAATCTTTTGGTGATTCCATGAATCTGGAGACAAGGTTGGCTGCATATATAATGTAAGGCCTAGTTGTTGTAAGATACAACAAACTGCCTACTAAACTTTCTTATAAAGTAGAGTCCATAGTAGGACCTTCATCAGTTTTGCTCAACTTTGTGCCTAAAGGTATGGGGGTTTCTGCTGGATTGCATCCTTCCATGCAAAATCTTTTGATGATGTCTGCTGCATACTTTTGCTGACAGACAAAAATGCCTTTGGCTGATTGATTAATCTCAATCCCTAAAAAATATTTCATGATGCCAAGATCTGTCATCTCAAACTCAGATTGCATGGCATGTTTGAAATCTGTTAACTCAAGATTTCTTGTGTAGATCATGTCATCAACATATAAACATACAATTATAATTTTACCATGCTGATCTATTTTGGTGTAAAGAGTTGGCTCATTTTGGCTTCTGCTGAAACCACTTTTGATCAGATAGGTGTCAATTCTACTGTACCAATCTCTTGGAGCTTGCTTTAAGCCATACAAGGATTTCTTCAACCGATATACTTTGGCTGGGTGCTCTTGGAATTCAAATCCTGGTGGTTGATCGACATAAACTTCTTCTTCTAAGAAACCATTCAAGAACACTGACTTGCCATCCATCTGGTATACTTGCCATTTGTGTTGTGCTGCTATGGCCAATAGAGTCCTTACAGTGTCTAATATTTCTACTGGAACAAATGTTTCACCATAATTAGTACCTGGTTGTTGTGAGAATCCTTTGGCAACAAGTCTTTCCTTGTGATTTTCAATCTGCCCTTTTTCATTGAGTTTATCTTTGTAAACCCACTTGACACCAATACTCTTCTAGTGTCTTGGCAAATCAACAAGATCCCATGTCTTGTTCTTCTCAATGGAGTCAATTTATTGGTTCATGGCTTGAACCCAATGTGGCTCCTTAGCTGCTTCCTTAAAGGATGTAGGTTGACATGACATTAAAGCAAAAAGATTGTGTTGTTGAAAGTCATCCAACTATTGATGGATTTCTCTCAAACTTCGAGTTCTTTGATTCTGTGGTTCAGAGAATGATTCTCTGCTGGAAGTTGAGTTATCCTGAGAATGTTCAGGTTGTCTTTGTACTTGCAATCTTGGAAAAATATTTTGAGGTACTTGTTGTTCTGAATTTTCTGTGTTTTCATAACTTGGCAGCAATGGATTTTGACTGTCCCCTTGCTGATTTTATGAATCATTCCAGAATTGATTTTCCAGAAATTGTACATCTCTGCTGAGAATTAATTTCTTGGTGATGGGATTGTAAATCCTATAAGCATTAGATGTTTCACTATATGCAGTGAAAATACATTTCTCACTTATGTCATCAAGCTTCTTCCTTAATTCGGAAGGTATGTGAGCATATGCTATGCATCCAAATGTCCTTAGGTGTGCTACATTGAGCTTTGTCCCACTCCATGCTTCTTGGGGAACTTTCATCTTCAGACTTGTGGTTGGTGATCTATTTAGGAGATAAACTGAGCATGCTACTGCTTTAGCCCAAAAAATGTTTGACATATGTTTCTCTTTAAGAAGTGTTCTTGCCATATTCATTATGGTCTAATTTTTCCTTTCAGCCACTCCATTCTGTTGTGGAGTATACCTGGTTGTTGTTTGCATAATAATGCCTTGTGATTTGCAGAAATTTGCAAATGCTCTAGAGTTTTATTCTCCTCCTCCATCTGACCTGGGTGCTTTGATATATTTTCCACTCTTTTTTTTAGCTTCTGCCTTGAATTCTTTGAATTTTGCAAATGTTTTAGACTTGTGTCTGAGAAAATAGATCCATATTTTCCTGCTAAAATCATCAATAAATGTTAGAAAGTAAAAACTACCACCTATTGACTCTGTTTGCATTGGTCCACATAGGTCAGTGTGAACAAGTTCAAGATGTTGTTTGGCTTGATTGGAAGACTGTGGAAAATTGGTTCTCTTGTGTTTTCCAAGTATGCAAGACTCACATGGGGGAATTTTCTCTTTAAAGATAGGTAGACCTTTGACCATGGAGTTCTTCTGAAGAAGAATTAGACTCTGAAATGGTATATGTCCAAATCTTGTATGCCAAACCATTGTCTCATTTAGGGTTGACGCACTATGTGCATATGGTTGACTCAGATTTGCAGTTCTGAGGGTAAGGGGAAACATCCTATTTGGAGTCATATGGATTTTAGAAATCAATTTTCTGCTTGGGTATTTGTCATATATTTTACAAGATGCTCCCTCAAAAAGTACCTTATAGCCATGTTCAATGAGCTATCCTACACTTAGCAAGTTATGTTTCAGATATGGTACATGATAGACATTGTTTATGTCTTTCTTTACATTCTGTTTAGTAAGAATAGGAACAGTTCCTTTTCCTTCAACTTTGACTAAATAATCATTTCCAAGAGTAATATCAGATGAGATTGAAGAATCAATGCATGAACGTAATTCTTTGTTACCTGTCATGTGATTGTTGCATCCACTGTCTAGCAACCAGAGATATTTAGGTTGTTCTTCAGTCTGGTGGCATGAGAGAAACATACCTCTTGAGGTGTCTCCCGTATGATTTGACACATGTGCTTTTCCTGAGAGATGATCTACTTGCTTCTTCTTGCATTCAGATTCACAGTGCCCATACTTTTTTCAATAATAGCATTGTATGCTTGTTTTTTTATTTGATCTTCTCCCTCTGCCTCTTTGAGGCTGGAAATTTTGAAGTTGATGATGTTGTTGTTGCCTTTGACCTTGGAAATTTTGATTCAGATACTGTTGTCTGTTACCTCCACTGAAGTGAGAGTTACTTGGATTGCTCCCTCTTCCTTGGTGACCTCTTCTTTTTCCTCTGCCTCTCCCTCTGCTGAAGGAGAATTGAGTTTTGAAAGCATTGGATATTGACTCATTTGTGAGATGCAGTCTGGTCCCATGTGTCACTAGAGAACCAATTAATTCATCTGTTGAAAATATTGACAAATCCTTGGATTCAAGGATTGCTATTACAACCATTTCAAATTTCGTGGGTAGACTTCTGCGAATTTTCTCAACAATTCGTTGATCAGTGATGGTTTCACCAATCAGTCTAATCTGGTTCATGATTCCCATGAATCTGGTCATGAACCGATCCACAGTTTCGGACTTTGTCATCCTTAGAGTCTCGAATTACGTCCACAAGGTCTGCAGTTTAACTGTTTTGACCCTGTCATTTCCTTGGTAGGAAGATTTAAGGATGTCCCAGGCCTGTTTTGAAGTACCAGTGCCTGTGATTTTTGAAAAAATCGAGTCATCCACAGAGTTTTGAATCCAGAATTTTGCTTTATTCTCTTTATTCCTTAGTGTTGCCTGAGAAATTCTCTGTGCATTTGTCATGGCAGCGAGGGAAGCTGGATCTGGTTCCACATATCCGAGATCCACTGGTTCCCAACACTCTTGTGCTTGTAAGAACGATCTCATCCAAAGAGACCAAAACTCGTAATTCTTTCCCAGAAGAATCGGACCCTGAGTTGGTCCTAAGTTGCTAGACAACATATTTTTTTTTTTTTGGAAAAAAAAATTCAAAAAAAATAGAGGGAAAATTCCGTATTTACCTCCGATCGCCAATTTGTCGATTTGTCGATGGATGAAGGGAGCTTATCGGGATTGAATTGGCCTTTGTCATGCTTTAATGTGACCATGCACCTTACTGTTAAAGCACTACAGGCTTTTCCAGCTCTTTGAATTTCAAATCGCCGAAGTGCGAAAAATTGCCTTTGGACAATTCAACGGTCCAGATCTTATGTGATCTGACGGTCCAGATCTTATCAGGATATCACGAATCATGATTTTGCGAGTTCTGATGTCGAGTTTTTCTGACTCCTCGATTCCCCAATCTCCGATTTTCCGATGGAGCTTTGTCCTTTCGGGAAATTTCGCGATTGCTTTGATCGCCGCCACGCATACTAACAGATGGATGGCTCAGATCTGCGTCGAGGATTTCACTGTGGACATTCTCGATCCCACGATTTGATGAGATGACGTTAGCTGGGCCCCAAAATGGATTTTACCTCCTGTCGGGATGTCGGACTTTGGAGTTCTGAAGTGCTCGAGTTTCTTATCCTTAGGATTTGCGAAACGCCGAATCCCTATATGCCGATGGCCCTTTCCTTTTCGGGACTTTCCCGAGTCCTCGGATTTACGCCACGCGTCCCCAAAAAATGGACGGTTCTGATTCAACCTCAGGATATCACGACTTGCGATGCTCCGTTGACACAACTTCTCTGTCAACTTGAAACCCCGAATGTCGAAACGCCGATGGTTTCCTCGATGTCCGCCACGTGTCCGGACAAATGGATTGTTGAGATCTTCTCGCTATATTGCGTATCACGATTTCGCGAGTTTCAAAGTCTTGCTGCGACGGTCTTTCAAAACCACGAACTCCGATATGCCGATGTAACGACTCTCAGATCTGCTGTAAAACTGTCCTCTGAGATGGACGACTCATAAGTCCTCTCGGTATTTTGCGATATCGCGTATCGAAGTTTTTGGAGTGCAATTATCTTTTTGGGTCCAACTCCCGATTACCGATTTTCGATGAGAGAATATCGACGGCTCACGATATTTCTCGATCAATGATCCAGAATGACTCGTGATTTCGCGATTCGTGAATTCTCACGTCAGTCTTCTGTCCTTACACCTTGCGAGTCACGAAGTGCCGAGATCTCTCCACATGTTTCTTGATGGACGGTCAAGATGACGTCGGGACTTCACAAGTCAAAGATTCTCCAGTGCGCTCCAAACGACTAATCGTCGTGCACCTTCTTGCTGATCTAACGACTGTCGGGCCTTTGCGCAAGATCTGACGGCTGAAATGCTTTCGCGTTTTCCGCGCTCTCCTCGTCCCTTCTAAACTGGTTTCCCGCGTCGGATCCGTTCTTCCTTGCGTGTTTGACGCGATCTTTGCTGAATTTGACGGAATTTCTCCTATGGAAGAAAATATTTGTGAATCTTTCAAAGATTTGAAAGAATTTCATGAATTCTTCATTCTCTGCTTCAATCTTTAACAAATTTGAGCGATTTCTTGAAATCTATAAATGATGCTACCTTCTGCAGCAATCTTCCGTTCTGCAGCTCTTCTTTGTCAATCTTTGACGATTCTTGAATAGATTACAAGAATCTTTACTGTTTCTTCTCTCTCGGTCTCTGCTTCCTCGTTCTTTCGAGCATAGTACGCTCTGCAACCTCACGTGAGTTTCTTACGGCAAAACCTTGTGAAAATTCTGTGTCACGTGCTCTCAAGATGCGTGTAAGCTCTGCTCTGTGAGGATCGTGTGGCTCTCTAGATTATGTGAAGAGGCTTACTGTTGAAGCTTTGATACCATGATAAATTGTGAAGCAGGAAATGCAAAGAGAAAATAATAGTATATTAGAATGTATTTAGAAGTACTGAACTTTGTTACAATGCAAGATGGTTGAGCTAAATAGGCTCAAGCCAGACAAAAATAGAAAGTACACCTGTCTAGTACAGTACAGTCAGATTGTTGAGGTTACATTATGTTTAACAAGAAGTAGATATTGTTCCTGATGCTAGTTTGGATACTTGGACCTTTCATAGAAGAATTCGCTAGCGCCAAGGCCTCGACCTTTTTTCTTTGAGCACTTTTCCCTGTCACATCCAAAGTTCACAACAAACTTGGAAAAATGGTGGAAAATACAATCTTCAACATTGTATCTTTGATGTTCCAATTTCAGCAAAATCAAAAAGTGGAACAAGGAAGTCATTGGTAATATCTTCTTTAACATGGAGGCTCTACGATTTAGCATGATCCTCCATGGAATAGAAGCAGAACAAGAATCCCTATAAAAACATCTCAAACAAGAAATAGAACTCTGAAATAAATAAGAAAACATCTCATGAAATTTCAGTCACATCCTAGTGGAACCTAATGACATGCGGTCAAATTCAGGTTCAAACGAAGCGAATGGTAGAAACGCACCAATTGGAGCGCGATTTAACAATTAATTTACATTCAAAATGTAGAAGAGCACGCGCACCTCTTCAACGGTTTTCTCTGTCACCATATCAGCAATAGTCTGACACGTGAAGTCCAAAATATTTTTGATAACCAGGTAGTCAGCAGCATCTGTAAGTTCAAAGAGTGTGGTGCGATCATCTATAAGAGCTTTGACGAACTCCTCATCCCACATTTTGACAACATCGGGTGATGCAATGGGGGCATCAACAACATGGTATTTGCAATATTGAATAACCATAAGTAGAATCTTGGAGGAGACGACAAGCAGAATGGTAATCTTGGTGCCCAAGTCTTCCATCATCTTCTTTATGATGCCTGAAGTCGATGCCACCTCCATCTCCACCTCAAATATTTCGCCATCCCTGCTCTGCAATTTCACACTATTATTATTGTTGCATACTTCGTCAACCATAGGCATCATTGACGCATCCATGATTTGAGGAGATGGATAGAAGATTCGTTTGCTGTTGGATGCCTCTTATCACCACAATAGTTGCAGCCAGATTCTGCTCCAATCTTTATATAGCCAGAGGAATTGTTATGAATGGAAAGTTTTCTCAGTTCCTAGTTTTCGTTTGAGTAGGCCAAAAATAATAATAGGAATTTTATAATTGAGTATCCTAGGTCATTAGATAGGCAAGTCATTAGATAGGCTTTGATAATATAAAAGTATGGACAAATATCATGGATTATCCAATACCATGTGCCCATAAACTAAGAAATATAACTCATTATTGGTTGTATCCAAGGTTATCCTAATCACTCTATGATCGAGTCAAATTAACCCATCATTGATCATTGATTGTAATGAGGTTATCCTAACAACTCTAAGATCCAGTCAAAATTAACCCGAAAAATAATTTTTTGTTTATATTATTAATCATAATAACAATTTTTTAAATATACATTATAACAATTTATACTATTGTTGTTTGAGCGTTGTGGAGACACCCATCATCATGGACAAGAGTGCTTGGGTGGATATTTATAGGATTAAAAATTAAGGTTAAGGTTGTGGAAAAAGATCATTATGAAAAATGATTAAAACATTAAACGAGGGGTTGGGCATAAAAGTTATTTAGTGCTAATGGTAAAATTGAAATTAAAAGAAAATAAAGTTTAATAAATATCATTTGTTAAGTTTCTAAATCCAAGTAGCCAAAAAGATGCCTAAAAATGAGGAGAAGGATAAAAAAGTAAAAAGGCAAAAAGGGAATGAATAATATTAGAGTGGGGGACAAATACCTAACTACACTAACCACCGAAGCCTATACGGACCAATATTTAGAATCTTACAACGGAGTATCCCAAGCCATTAAATAGGCTTCATCATATAAAGTATTATCAGAAAATACAATGCATTACCCAATACTATGGACCCATAAATTTTGAACTATAACTCATCATTGGTTGTATCAAGATTATCCTAACTACTTTATGAGGGAGTCAAGATTAACCCAACATTCTCCCCTTAAAACTTGACTTGTTATAAACACTAACCCCCCTCACATTTTATTAACAAAGTATCCAAGAATACAACATGTTCATTATAACCTAACTCTACATCTAAACTTTACACGAGTGAACCAATGCCTAAACAGGTCTTACAATCATATGTCCATTTGTCCATTTACATATGTGATAAAATCAAACTCCATAAAAATACTTACAATTGTATCCTTAGCATATAATGTTATGAAACATCAACTTGTTTCATTGCCAACATCCATCTTGTTCCAAACTCCTTCGCATATAATGTTATGAAACATCAACTTGTTTCATTGCCAACACCAAGTGCTCATTTTACTTGACATCATAAAACATAATTTTCCACCAAACTAAGATAGGTAAGCATTAAATCTGATATAAAGTATGGACAAATATCATGGATTAATCAATACCATGTGCCCATAAACTAAGAAATATAACTCATTATTGGTTGTATCCAAAGTTATCCTAACCACTCTATGATCGAGTCAAATTAACCCATCAATGGCTGCAACGAGGTTATCCTAACAACTCTAAGATCCAGTCAAGATTAACCTGAAAAATAATTTTTTGTTTATATTATTAATCATAATAACAATCTTTTAAATATACATTATAAAAATTTATACTATTGTTGTTTGAGCTTTGTGGAGACACCCATCATCATGGACAAGAGTGCTTGGGTGGATATTTATAGGATTAAAAATTATGTTGTGATTGTGGAAAAGATCATTATGAAAAATGACTAAAACATTAAACGAGGGGTTGGGCATAAAAGTTATTTAATGCTAATGGTAAAATTCACTAAAAGAAAATAACGTTTAAGAAATATCATTTGTTAAGTTTCTAAATCCAAGTAGCCAAAAAGATGCCTAAAAATGAGGAGAAGGATAAAAGTAAAATGAAAAAGGGAATAGCCATTAGGAGTGTGGACCAATAACTACACCAACTACACCCAAGCCTATACGGACCAATATTTAGAATCTTACAAATAGAGTATACCTTCAAGCCATTAAATAGATTCTTATCATATAAAATATTACCAGAAATACAATGCATTACCCAATACTATGGACCCAAAATTTTTGAACTATAACCCATCATTGGTTGTATCAAGATTATCCTAACTACTTTATGAGGGAGTCAGGATTATCCCAACATTCTCCTTCTCTTTAAAACTTGACTTGTTATAAACACTAACCATTTAATACAAGTGTCCCCTTTCTACATTTTAGATAAATAAAAGTATCCAAGAATACAAACATGTTCTCATTACAATCCCAACTCTACCCAAACTTTTACACGTGAAAGTGAACCACGCTTCCTAAATAGGTCTTGCAATCATATGTCCATTTGTCCATTTACATATGTGATAAAATCAAACTCCATAAAATACTTAGAATTGTATCCTTAGCATATAATTTTATGAAACATGAACTTGTTTCATTGCCAACATCCATCTTTTTCAAAATACAATTAGACAAACCAAGTAATCGATTTCACTTGACATCATGCCCATAATTTCCACCTCAAACCAAGATAGGTGTAAGCCACATGTTTCCTGCTATTTTACCTCATTTGCCTCTCTCCATGATAATCAAGTTTTTATTCCGCACAAGCTCCCACTCAAACCAAAATTAGATACAAAAAACATTTTCTCTAACACCTTGGATTCAAAGTGATCAGACATACCAAAGTTTGCTAAACAAAAAGTAATCTGATTGCTACACTAATCCATGAAAGAAGAATGATCAGAAACATAGAATAGAATAGTTGCAAACAAATGAAATAAACAACAAACTATTAAATAAAATGAAATTTCCCTAGGAAAACTGGTTAAGAGAAAAAACACCACCTTAAACTATATGGAGTCGTTATGAGAGAAAATACCAAGGGTTATCCTAATACCATGTCTAAAGCATGGATAAAACCCATCATTGATTCTATCAGGGTTATCCTACTAATCCATATGATATGCGCGTCTCGTTGTGTGTGTATGTGTGTGAAAACAAATAATCTCTAAGATATAATAAAGAGCTCACATGCTAATAAAGTACAATCCTCAAATGGTACCTTATAAATAATCCTTTACAAACACTGATCACATCACTCAGTGACATTAGATCAATAACATACATTCTCAGCATGTCCCAAACTCAACCAAATAGGACAAAATTATCAAAATTCAACTCCATTTATATGGAGTTGAATAGCTCAAAGGATAACTGGATATGGTAGGGTGCATGTGATAACTGTAAACCCAATATGGTTAGCGCGCTTGAAGTGATATTTCAATAACTGGCTATTTACAGTTACATCGAGAGCATGGCTACTTGTGCATGCTCAAAGAACCCATGCTATGAGGATGATTATGATGGTGATGCAGGGAGAATAAAGGTAAATGTATGCAGATATGCGATTGAAGAATGGTTGATGAACCATTCTTATGTTCATAATTTGCATACTTGTAGCTTTATTCCCCCTGCCAAACTGAAATTCTAATGGAAATCCTAGATGGAGTCCCCTCTGGTCTAGCTAGGGTGAATATTGCACCACCAAAACTAAACTGTGAATGGTGGAAGAGTTTGTTAAAACCCTAATGAAACAATGGCTCCTAAGAACACTTCCAAATGAGAGGTAAAATCATAATACCAAAGTGAGTTTCTACCCCTCCTATCCCTTTTCTCCATTCTCTGTGAGAATTTTCCCTTTTTGACAAAATCAAATGTAGCTTCTAAAATTTTCTCCTTTTGACTAAATCAAATATAACCCTTATTCTCCATCCACCTTCACCTCTAAGATCAAAAATTCACTTTATTAATGGTCAAGTAACTTATTACCTTGGTAAAGTTACTTTATTTATCTAATGTTACATTAAAAACATAACATATCCTAACTAAGCTAAATTAAATGACCCCTTTTACCATTTTCCACTCACAAAGCCATAAGTCCCTTCTTACCACAAAACACTAAAACCCAATAATGTGGGACAAAGGACAAAAACCAAAAAACACAAACTAATGAAAATGCAGGATAGTGAGGATCGTTGAATTATTTTAATGTAGCTATGCTCAAACTAAAAAAGATTAAGAAATGATCCACAAACCAAAAAAAAGGATTTGGTCTGCTGCATAGTGTAGATGTAGTGATAGCTAAACATATTCCCAAAACAATTCACAAGCCCATATATCCATTTGAATGACAATAGGATGTCTACATATAGGCCTTGAAACTTCTCACTATGACACAAAAAAGTTTCAACTACAACAATAACTAAAATTTTGACTAAAAACATTTTTTTGGCCAAAAAAAAAAGGTTTTCAATTGAAAACGTTTTTCAAACAATCAATCTCTAACCACCCTCGAGCACATAATTTCAATTCCAAATCAACATGATTTATTATATTCAAATTGCAATTGAATAATAACTTCAATAAAACGGTGGAAAAATGATGCTTCAATGGAAAACTCCAAAAATATCATTTTCCTTGCCTTCTTGTTGCAACATACTAACCAAGATTTCAGATTTTACCATTAGATTTTTAAAATATGTAAAATGAAAAAATTGTTTTCCATGTTTCACTACAAATTTGAACAAATCGTCATCAGTACACCCATATATATGTTCCAAAATATCCCAAATGTACATTCATTAAAGAAAGGTCACACCATTCTCAAGTACCCAATGGTAACTTGTGCCCAAAGAACATAGTAGAAAACTCATGCCCAAATTACAAAATGTCAACTCATGGTGAAGGTATAATATCCACATGATGAAAATGATAAATGGAGGAACTTATTGACCCATCCACCCTCTCCACTACCATACGAATTTCCAAATGTGATCATCCTTTTCTTTATGCTCGAGGAAGCTTGGCGTTGCGTGTGTCGAGTATTGTTGTTCATGTCTAGAGATTGGTAACAAAACAAAATTCCATTTATTTTTTGTAGTTTTAAATATAAACATATGTATAAATCATGATTACAATTAAATATAAAAATAACCCATCACAAGTGAGGTAAATAGTCTTAACTCTATTGACCTCCTTCAAGTTATTTCCTTCTTCTCAACCTAAGTTTGTCTTATCGCAAAATTTATAAGAAAAAAGTTAATGAAAAATTCGCATGCTTACAATGAAGTCCATATTTCCTAAAAAAAAAGATTCATCAACTATTGATCTAATCAAGAAAACCATGGTAAATGTTGGAGATTGGCCTTCTTGGCGAGGAGGTGTAGTCATTGGTAGAATCTTTTACTCTGAGGTAGCAATGGTATATGTAATGATGCTAGATAAAGCACTAATAGAATTCATAGTAGAAGACACACTCCTAGTAGAGGAAATAATGATATATTTAATATGATATATGTTTCACCAATAGAATCAACAACAATGTAGTTAATAGTGGTATATTCATTGTCAAATAAAGTGAAAAAAAATCACCATGAAAAATGGCGATGGGTGCAATGACATTGCAAGAGGAAACAAAATCCCTAGGTGTAGTGGCACTATAAGGGCCAACCAATGGTCATTTTAATTATGATGGAGACGAGAAAGGATAAAATATCATTAGTGGCTACAAAAAGTAGGTGTTAAATTAGTTAGACGCATAAATTGACAATCGCAGGACAAAACTAAAATATCCCTGAAAGTGTGCATGAGGTGGATCAGTAAGAACTCCCATTTGAAATTGGAAACACAAGGTAAGAAAATAGTTAGGAATTAGTAAAACACTAATAAAGTTTAACCATATAATATATTTATCATTTTCTGATTAAACCTCTTTTCTTTTTGATACACAAAGGAATGCATATATGGACATGTGTTCTTTCAATGTGAATTCCTTCCTTTAGATGATTAGTTGTAGGGTGATGTGGCATGGTTTCTTATTATATTAAAAGGAAACATTGCTATTTTAAAAGAAACTCAAGCCAATTTTTAGTACATCAAATTCATATGAGGGTTCAAGGATACTAGGATATTATCCTAAAAGGATCAATATGTAAGAAACCTTCTTTTAAATATTAAAGTAAGGAGTGGATATTTTAAGTGCTTTTATAAATTTGCAAGATCTCATTGACTCTTGGATTATTCCAAGTGCTCATCCTTGTCAATTGGGTTTAGCTCAAGTGCTTGGGAGGAATTTGTTATCCTCCCTACTCGGTTTCAATTCCTGCAAGTTACATGTTCAACTCATAAAGAGTATATTGTTACAATGACTTTCATCTCTATAATGAGATTTTC
The DNA here is from genome assembly GCA_010110895.2 of Picea sitchensis. Lineage (NCBI taxonomy): Eukaryota > Viridiplantae > Streptophyta > Pinopsida > Pinales > Pinaceae > Picea > Picea sitchensis. Next base: position 61,254 of record SNQJ01S0056260.1, read on the forward strand.
CCTAGCTTTATAACCTGGAAAAAATTGTCTCTTCCTTGATCACTTATCATACTCTTAAAAAGAAGTTTTCTAAATAACCATATAAATTCAGAGATTTATAATTTAAACCAACATTTCTTCATTAGTTGGAATGAGATATTATCGAGGAAATAAAAAATAAACCCCAAATTAGTTATTCCTAGGTGCAACTAGAGTCTTCCAAGGTTGCATCGATCTTTCAAGGATGCGTACACTGGGAAATCCCCAACCCTCTCTCGTCTGCAGGGCAAGGAATTGTTCTGGCCCAGATCCTAGATCTAACAAGGACAATATTAACAAAGGGAACATATTTAGAAAATTCCAAAATGTTGTTTGGCCAAAACCAAGGATAATTCAATGTATGAGGTAACTTCACTCAATGTTGGTATTTATATATAGTACACGAAAGACAATGCAATAGTAGGAAATTTTATGGGCCTCTGCCCATCCAAGAAAGAAATTACTCCATGGGTAAATTTCATATGGAAAACCAAGGGCCCAAAGGGTTCTTCATGACCATTTTTCCATCTGTCAAAGACCGTAAGGGAATATTTGAAGTCAGACCATATTTAATCAATTCAACTATTCTTCATATCAGGTGTTGGATGAAACACTTTATGCCTAAAAAAGAGAACTTCAAGGAAGCTCCAATTTGGATCAATATGTACTCCTTGCCACAAGAATTCTTGGAAAAGGAAACACATGAAGGTATCAAAATCTCCCTTGGTTCTTTCATCGAGATCTCGAAGGTGACAAAGCAAGGAATATATACCTCATATTCCATGATCTTTGTTTATATGAATGTGTTAATTCTCTACCACAATCTATCAACATATTTTTTCAAGACTCAGAATGGATCCAGAAATTGGACTACGAACAAGTCCCTTTTCACTATAGAAAGTTCCATGAACATGGCCACCTATTCCAAGACTACCCGATAAATATACCGAAGAAAGTGAACAAAGGAAAGGCCCCAGTAGACCAAGAGGGATTCTTGAATGTACCCAATAAAAATAAGTCAAACAAAAAATCAACAATTCTAATTCCCTCTACTCAAGCAACTAGTAACAAAAACAACTTAAAAAATATGATGGACAAGGTAGAGGACCTCCCATAGTCAGGAAACGCGTCAAAATTCCCAACTTGGTCCGAACTTGGCCAACATCATAGGAAAAGGCTCTCAAAAATGAATCCAATTGACAAAAAATAGACCCTCAACAGACAAATACCAACCCTCCTTAGATGAGTATAAAATAAAAGTTCATGGAAATAAAGGAGGAAATTTCACAAGACTCAAAATAAGATGACACACAAAAGGATATGGACTCTGAAATGTTAGAGACTGACTTACCAACCCTAATCAAAGTCTATGGAGAAAAATGCACCAATATTAAAATCCCTATCGAATAGTACTACAAAAGGAGCTCATCATAAGTAAACTGAAAGCAAGAAAGGCCTAGGCCAAATACAACCAATCATAAGGGATGGGAATACAATATTCTCAGAGAAAAAAATGACGCAAATATTCAAAGTAGAAAATAGTGTTGAGAAAAAAATGATGCAAATATTCAAAGTAGAAAATAGTGGAGGCTAATGCCCTATTGGTGAACACGGGACAAGCAATGGGACTGCTAGATAAACATTTTCCCTCCCAATCCAAACTCCCAGGTTAGGTCCTCCATTGCGTCAGACCATTTTTCTTTTATTTTTATGTTTACCTTTTTTCTGTTACTAATGAAAGTTCTCTCCTGCAATGTAAGAGGCCTAAATTCTCTCACTAAACAATGTATGCTTGGAGAAAATAATCTACCAGGAAAAACCTACTATTGTTCTTATGTGCGAAACTAAATGTGATAAAGAGATGATGACAACTTTGTGATAAATTTTTGAAGGAAAGTAGGTGAAGAGGCAATGACAATGTGGGATTTTTTGGAGGGTTTGGTAGTCTGGTGCCTAGATCAAGTCACCTTAGGAACCATGCTTTGAAACCCCAATCTCCTCTCGGTGAGGAAGTGCTGAGAAGCTGATGTCTCCTCTAAGATGAGGTATAACTTTGTGAAATCCCAATCTCCTCTGAGTTGACTTCAGATTCAGGGATTCGCAATTCCAACGTTCAATGACCAATATGTATGGGCCATGATCCCCTCCTCAAAATTCCATTTCTAGACTCTCTCAAAGTAGTATGGGAGCTTTCCCTACATTGTAATTCGATTTCAGCAGGGAACTTCAATGTATAAACATCTCTTCAAGAGATGAGAGGGGATTTAAGAAAATTAGACCAGAAAATTTATCTTTGAAAACATTCCTAATTGACCTCAGACTCATTGATATCGCTATTGTCATTGGATGGCACACTTGGAGTAATAAATGTGGGACCATGATAAATTGTGAAACAAAAAGAAATGAGAGAAATAATAATAGAGCAATTGAAATGTATGAAGTCTTTGAAGAAGTTAATTGAAGTAGATGAAATGGAATGGCTTAATTCAAATAGGCATAAATGAACAAAAATAAATGTGATTTATACATTCATTTGGGTGTCACGATCATTTATTTGAGGTTACATTTTATTGCCTCCCTCTTAGAAGCTGTGAGATGAAGCATCACTATCTGTACTAGTGATGTCTGAAAATAAAAAGCCCAGGCTTTCTTGGTGGCTTTGAAGATATCAGGAAGGTGATCTGAGAACCAATTGTGCAATATCACCATTATTGACTAGCTCGCGTATGAAACGAGTGTCAATGTGTTTGCCCTTCTTATGAAACACATGATTTTGGATAATGCAATTGTTGATGTATTATCACAGAAAATAAGAGTGGATCCTTTTCTGTATGTGATGTATATCTTTCAATATTCTTCTCAGACACACAGTTTGACAGGAAGTTGAGGTAGCATCGACATAATCTGCCTCTGCAGAGGATATTGAGACTATGGGTTTCTTTTTTGATGCCCAAGAAATTAGGTTCGTGTCCATGTGAAAAGCATGTCCTAAGGTGCTTTTCCGGTCATTTACGCTGCCTGCAAAATAATTGTTAGTGTAACTAGAAAGATTATTATCTTCAGACTGAGTGTACGATAAACCAAAATTGAGTGTTCCTTCAACATATCTCAAAATTTGTTTTACATTTCAATGAGAATCTTTGGGTGATTTCATGAATCTGGAAACAAGGTTGTTTGCATACATAATGTCAGGCCTAGTTGTTGAAATCTGACAACACTACTAAAAATTTTGTATAAAATTAGAGTCCCTTTGTGGACTATTTCATATTTCTTGCTTAATTTGTGCCTAAAGGTATGGGAGATTCTACTAGATTGCATTCTTCCATGAGAAATATTTTGATGATGTACAACATACTTTTCTTGAAAAGAAAAAATGCCTTGGTGATTAGATTAACTATCAATCCCTAAAAAATATTTCATTTTTCCAAGATCTATCATCTCAAACTAAGATTGCAAGGCATGTTTAAAATTTTTTAACTCAAGATTTCCTGTATAGATCATGTCATCAACATATAAACATACAATCAAAATTTTGCCATGCTAATAGACTTTGGTGTAAAGAGTTGGTTCTTTTTGGCTTCTACTAAAACCACTTTTGATCAGATAGAAGATGTCAATTACATTTGTCTGAGCTCTTGGGAGCTTGCTTTAAACCATCTAAGACTTTCCGTAGATATACTTTGGTGGGTGCTCTTGGAGCTTCAAATCCGATTTGATGCGACATAAGCTTGCTTCTTGAAACCAAACAGGAAATGTTGACTTGACATCCATAAGTTTCATAGCTTCAACTTGATGTGGCTCCTTAGCTTCTTCCTTAAGGATGTAGGTTGACATGACATTAAAGCAAGGTTGTGTTGTTCAAAGTCATCCAACTGTGGATGGATTTCTCTCAAACTTTGGGTTCTTTGGAATTACGTAAGTTAGAGATGATTATTTCTTGAAGTTTGAGTTATCCTGAGAGTTTTCAGTTTGTCTTTGTACTTGCAATCTTGGGAGAGTAGTTTGAAGTACTTGTTACGAATTTTACTTTTAAGAGCAGCAGCAATGGATTTTGACTATCAATTTGCTGATTTTTAGATTCGTCCCGGAGTTGATTTTCCAGAAATTTTACATCTGCCGAGAATTAGTTTCTTGGAGATTAGATTGTAAAGCATGTAGGCTTTAGATGTTTCACTATATCCGGTGAAAATGCATTTCTCACTTCTTTCATCAAGTTTCTTCCTCAATTCAAAAGGTATGTGAGCATATGCTGTACATCTGAAAATAGATCCATATTTTTCTCTTGAAATCATCAATAAATGTTAGAAAGTAAAGGCTACCACCTATTGATTACTGTTTGTTGGTCCACATGAATTCGGTGTGAACTAGTTCAGATGTTGTTTGGCTTGATTTGATAGCTGGCTGGAAAACTAGTTCGAGATGTTTTCCAAGTATGCAAGACTCACATGGGAGAATTTGTTCTTTAAAGATGGTAGACCTTTGACCATGAAGTTTTGAAAGACTTAGACTACGGGAAATGGTAGATGTCTGAATCTTGTAATATTGTTTCATTGGGGGGAGATGCACTTTGTGCATATGGTTGACTTAAATTTGCAGTTCTGAGGGTAAGTTGAAACATCCTATTTGGAGTCATAGGATTTGAGGAAATTAATTTTACGCTTGGGATTTTGTCATATATTTTCCAAGATGCTCCCTCAAAGCGTGCCTTATAGCCATGTTCAATGAAATGTCCTACATAGCAAGATTATGTTTCGGATCTAGAACATGATAGACATTGTTTATGTCTTTCTTTACGATATATTTAGTAAGAATAGACGACTCCGTTCCTTGAAATTTGACTAAACAATCATTTCCAAGTGTAATATTAGATGAGATTGAAGAATCAATGCATGGAAGTAAATCTTTGTTGCATGTCATGTGATTGTTGCATCAATCGATATTGATATTTAGGTTGTTGTTTAGTTTTGTGGTATGAGAGAAACATACCTGTTGAGTTTTCTCTCGTGTGATTTGACTTATATTAATAGAGATGATCACTTGCTTCTTCATGCATTTAGATTCATAATGCCCATACTTTTGCGGTAATAGCATTGTAATGATTGTTTTGTCGTTTGATCTTGTCCCTCGCCTCTTTGTTGGAAGTCCCGATGTTGATTTTATTGCTGATATCTTTGACCCATTTTGATTGAGATATTGTTGTCTATTACCTCCAATAGAGTGAGGGTTACTTTGATTACTCCATCTTCCTTGGTGACCTCTTCATCTTCCTCACGCCTCTCCCTGGCGGAGATTTGAGTTTGAAGGCATTTGAGATTGACTTATCTGTGAGATGTAGTCTAGTCTTATGTGTCACCATAGAACCAATTGGTTCATCTGTTGAAAATCTTGAGAGATCCTTAGATTCAAGGATTGTTGTTACAACCATTTCAAATTTCTTTGCTAAGCTTCTGAGGATTTTCTTAACAATTAGTTGATCAGTGATGGCTTCACCAATCAATATGATATGGTTCACGATTCCCATGACTACGGTCATGAGCCAGATCCCATTCGTAGTGTCATCCTTAGAGTCGCCCGAATTACATCCCTCGAGGTGTTCCTTGATAGAATTTAAGGATGTCCCGAACTTCAATTTGGAGTACCAGCTCATGGTGCGGTAAATCGAATCATCCTGGTCTGAATACAAAATTAAGCTTTATTTTCTTTGTTTCCTCAGTGTTGCTTGAGCAATTCACTGCGCATTTTTCATGGTAGTGAGGGCTACTGGATCTGGTTCCACATACCCGAGATCCACTAGTTCCCAACACTCTTGTGCTTACAGAAGGATTTCATCCGAAGATACCAAAACTAGTAATTATTTCCCAGAAGAATCGGACTTGGTCCTAAATTGCTAAACGGCGCCATAAAAAAGTGCGAGAAAAATGGGGAAATTTAGAAGTATTTACCTGCGTCAGCCAGCGATGATTTCTTGGAGTAGTAGAAGAACTTATCGACCTTGAGTTTGGCAACAGTCATTGTACCCAATCGACCATGCGCTAATGTTAAATCTCTGGTTTTGAGGTTTTCCTTTCAATTTGCCGAGACGTGAAATTTTCCTTTGGATTATTCAACGGTCCAGATCTTATCGGGACTTTGTGTTTCGTGATTTTGCGTATCACGATATCGGAGGTTATAGCACCTCCTTTCTTTGATTTTCGATTCCCCGATATCCGATTTACCGATGGCACTTTGCTTTCGGGAAATTTCCCAATTCCTTTGATCATGCATCCTCTATATTAGACGGTCTGATTTCTCCTCATTGATTTAGCGATTTGTTCTATTCAGACTTTTGTCTCGGGGATCCATGATTTAAGTCCGTGTCGTGGACTCTTTCTTCGGGACTTTCAGAATCCTTGGATTCATCACCCAGCGTCACCACAAGATTGGCCAGTCCACGATTGACCTCCGATGATCTCGGCACCGCGATGCTCAGGTTTAACACAACTTCTCGTCAACTTGAAACCCGGGATATTAAACGGTAGCCGGTTTTCCTCGATAATATCCGCGTTAGAACAAATGGGCGAGTTGATATCTTGCTCCAGTATTTAAGCCGTCGCGATTCGTGGTTAGAACTCTTGTTGAAGCGGTCTTTCAAAATGAGAGAACTCAGAAATGTAGGTTGGCGACACTTGATCTGCTGCCACCTGTTCTCTATGATGGATGGCTCACAAGTCCTCCTAGGATTTCGCGATATCGCGTATCAAATTCTCGTAGCTCAGAGGTTAAACCTGTGCACTCTCAAATTGATCTAATGGCTGAGGTCATCGAGCAAGATCTAGCGGATGAAAACTATTTTGCCTTTTAGAACTCTCTTAAGTCCCCTTCTAAAGCTGGTTCCCTCTGAATCCGTTCTGATGAATTTCTTTGACCTTAGTAAGCTATTCTTTGCGCAGAGGCGTGTTCTTTACTCTAGAATGGAAGAAAGATTCATGAATCTTTTCAAAGATTTGAAATAATTTCTGAGTTCTTCGTTCTCTACTATAATCTTGATAGATTTGAGCGATTTTCATAAAACTTTAAACGATTAATATATACAGGAATCTTTAACTAATTTGAATGAAATTCTTCGAGTTCTTTAAAGTTCTGCGTCAAGCTCTTTATCTTACCTTCAATCTTTTGGCGATTCTTAAAAATGTTAAAAATCTTTCTTGTTTCTTCTTCGCACTCTCTTCTTCACCCTAGATCTTTTTTGAAGCGTTGTATGCTCCTCTTCCTGCCTGAAGCTTCCCTCACGTTGATATTTTGGGCGTAAAGGATGGACTTCTTCTTCCTCATTAGAGTTTCTGAGGATCTTTGGTATATTGACGGCTCTCCAAGCCTTGTCAAAAGACTGTGTCGTTTTCTCTCAAGATCCGTGAGGCTCTTTGTTGTGAGGATCGAGTTGCTCTACGGACTGTTTGAAGAGGCTTACTGTTGAAGCATAGCATGATAAATTTTGAAGCAAAGATAAATGCAGAGAGAAAAGAATAGAACAATATATTGAAATGTATGAAAATGTAGAGGTTAAGTGAAGTCTACGATCTGATGGGAGAATAAAATTTTGAAACTAAATAGGCTCCAGAAAGACCAAAATAGAAATCTGAATGTCAGGTACAACTAGCATGCTCTGGTCGGACTATTGAGGTTACATTTTATTTAACAGACCACTCATCAAATCGAAACTGGGCTAGATAGCTTCCTTTTCTCGAAAATTGTGTTCCAAAAACTAATGATGTTAGAAGTATATATTGTTCTTGATGCTAGTTTGGATACTTGGCCGTTTCATAGAAGAATTCTCTAGTGCCAAGGCATTGACCCTTTTTATTTGAGCACTTTTCCCTGTCACATCCAAAGTTCACAGCAAACTTGGAAAAATGGTGGAAAAATACAATCTTCAACATTGTATCTTTGATGTTTCAATTTCATCTAAATCAAAAAGTGGTGCAAGGAGCTCTTTGGTAATATCTTCTTTAAAAGGAAATTATCCTCTGATTTAGCATGAAGCTCTGATTAGCATGATCCTCCGGAAGAGCAGCGTAACAAGAATCCTATAAAACATCTCAAAACAAAATAGAACTGCAGAATAAATAAGAAAATATCTATGAAATTCCGTTGGGATCACAGAACCCCCACGGACATGAAAATTTTACATTGAAATTATAAAACAATAACTATTAGTCGGAGAATGGAAAAATCCGGCATATACCATATTTCAGTACAAACAGAACAAACATTTTAAAAGCGTAACTACTCGCTGCTGATTTAAACGCAAATTAAAACAACAATATTTAAAATGCAAAATTGTCTTTATTATAAAAACTGATGTATACTCACAGCATGCATCTATGAAGGTAATAACAACGTTACAGTAGTTATCACAATTAACATTCCATCGCATAATAACATTGTAATTATTGACAATTTTTGCTTAATAGAAAAACCATATTGAAAGACTTGAGAAATTTTGTATAATAAAATTTCCCGCGTACTAATATAATACTCCTTTAATTTAAAACCTTCTAGCGGTCCAAAGTGCAAAAATACTATAATTATTATTAGCAGGAATGTGTAGACTAGCGCCCAACAAAAATGGTTGACAAGCCCAAAATAAAGTTTAAGAAATATCATTTGTTAAGTTTCTAAATTCAAGTAACCAAAAAGATGCCTAAAAATATTAGAGTGGGGAACCAATACCTAACTACACTAACCACCCAAGCCTATATGGACCAATATTTAGAATCTTGGCAATTATCCCAAAGCAATTAAATAGGCTTCATCATATAAATATTACGAGAAAATACAATGCATTACCCAATACTATGGACCCATAAATTTTGAACTATAACTCATCATTGGTTGTATCAAGATTATCCTAACTACTTTATGAGGGAGTCAGGATTATCCCAACATTCTCCCCTTAAGCTTGACTTGTTATAAACACTAACCCCCTGACATTTTATTAACAAAGTATCCAAGAATACAACATGTTCATTATAACCTTTCTCTACATCTAAAATTTACAGGAGTGAACCAATGCCTAAATAGGTCTTACAATCATATATCCATTTGTCCATTTGTATAGTAATTTAAACATCAAACTCCATAAAATGCTTTTGAAATTGTATTAGCATATAATGTTATGAAACATCAACGTTTTCATTGCCAACATCCATCTTGTTACAAATACAATAAGACAAACCAAAATTACTCATTTCACTTACTTGACATCATAAAAACATAATTTTCCACCAAACTAAGATAGGTAAGCATTAAATATGATAGATTCATCAAATCTCAACCCGATATTAGTAGGTCTAGGCATCCAAGTGGTATATCTATCATCTACCTGCAAATCCATGCTTCTCCATGCATGTTTTCCTAGGCCAAGCCATACGTTCAAGATGACTCTTCATTTAAGTCTTTCCATGATTCTGTGTTCTTGAAACAAGTTTCAGAGTACTAGCCCACTCAAACAAAAATTAGATACAAAAACTTTTCTCTAACACCTTGGATTCAAAGTGATCAAACATACCAAATGAAAGGAAGAAAAAATGTCAGATATGATTTACTTCTGATAATCCATGAAGAAGAATCTTGTAGCAGAAACATGGAATAGAATGAACAACGAACAAATGAAATAAACAACAAACTATTAAACAACACAATTCCCAAGGAAAATCAAGATTGAAAACACCACAATCTAAAGTATACTTAATTTATTATTCAACAACTAAATGGTTGCAATATAGGATCAAGTGGTGCTATCCTTAAAGAATATTCTATTGAAGATCCTTCTTTATTGGCTCTCAAATCAAGTCTACGTTATGCACTCTAGGACAACACTAGCCACCTAGGCCTGCACAAGCCAATAGACCAACTACTATGTATATTGCATGCCTATTTCATGAAACATAGGCATGTAACTTCTAGAATTTTCCCATTTTTGACCAAATCAAATGTAACTAGAACTTTCCCCTTTTGACTAATCAAATATAACCCTTATTTTCCCACCAATTTTCACTTTAAGATCCAAATTCACTTTAATAATGGTCAAGTAACTTATTATTCTAAGGTTACTTTATTTCTCTAATGTTACATTAAAACATAACATATCCTAACTACATGACAATAAATGACCACCTTTTTACTCATTTTTCTCCACTCACAAACCACATAAGTCCATTCTACTACAAAACAGGGAAATCCAATAATGGGGATATGACAAAAAAAACAAAAATACCTAAACTAATGGAAATGAAGGATAGTGAGGCTCATTGAATTATTTTAATGTAGCTACCCTCAAATTAAACAAGATTAAGAAATGATCCATAAACCAAAAATATAAATTGGATTTGGTCTACGATGTATAGTGGGTAGATGTAGTATAACTAAAAATATATTCTAAAACAATTCAGAATCCCATATATCCATTTGAATGACAATAGGATGTCTATAGATAGGCCTTGAAACTTCTCACTATGACACAAAAAAGTTTCAACTACGACAATAACCAAAATTTTGACTAAAACATTTTTTTGGCATAAAAAAACGTTTTCAATTGAAAACGTTTTTCAAACAATCAATCTCTAAGCACCCTCGAGCACATAATTTCAATTCCAAATCAACATGGTTTATTATATTTGAATTTCAATTGAATAATAAGTTCAATAAAATGGTGGAAAAATGATGCTTCAATGGAAAACTCCAAAAATTCATTTTCCTTGCCCCCTTGTTGCAAAATACTAACCAAGATTTTGGATTTTACCATTAGATTTTTAAAATATGTAAAATAACAAAACTATTTTCCATGTTTCACTACAAATTGGAACAAATTGTCATCAGTACACCCATATATATGTTCCAAAATATCCCAAATGTACATTCATTAAAGAAAGGTCACACCATTCTCAAGTACATAATGGTAACTTGTGCCCAAAGAACATAGTAGAAAACTCATACCCAAATTACAAAATGTCAACTCATGTTGAAGGTATAATATCCACATGATGAAAATGATAAATGGAGGAATGTATTGACCCATCCACCCTCTCCACTACCATATGAATTTCCAAATGTGATCTTCCTTTTATTTATGCTCGAGGAAGCTCGGCGTTGCATGTGTCAAGTATTGTTGTTCATGTCTAGAGATTGGAAATAAAACAAAATTCCATTTATTTTCTGTAGTTTTAAATATAAACATATGTATAAATCATGATTACAATTAAATATAAAAAATAACCCACCACAAGTGAGGCAAATAGTCTTAACTCTATTGACCTCTTTCAAGTTATTTCCTTCTTCTCAACCTATCTTTCTCTTATTGCAAATTTATGAAAAAAGTTAATGAAGAATTCTCATGTTTACAATGAAGTCCATATTTCCTTAAAAAAAGATTCATCAACTATTGATCTAATCAAGAAAAGCATGGTAAATGTTGGAGATTGGCCTTCTTGGCTAGGAGGTGTAGTCATTGTAGAATCTTTTACTCTGAGGTAGTAATGGTATATGTAATGATGATAGATAAATCACTAATAGAATCCATAGTAGAAGAAACACTAACACTCCTAGTAGAGGAAATAATGATATATTTAATATGTTATATGTTTCACCAATAGAATCCATAACAATGTAGTTAATAGTGGTATATTTATTTTAAAATAAAGTGAAAAATAGGACCATGAAAAAATGGCGATGGGTGCAATGACAATACAAGAGGAAACAAAATCCCTAGATGAAGTGGCACTATAAGGGCCAGCCAGCTGATGGTACAATTATAGTGGAGGCAGAAAAGGAAAAGATAAAATATCATTAGTGGTTACATAAAGTAGGTGTTAAATTAGTTAGAGGCATAAATTGACAATTGCAGGACAAAACCAAAATATACTTGAAAGTGTGCATGAGGTGGATCAGTAAGAACTCCCATTTGAAATTGAAAACACAAGGTAAGAAAATAGTTAGGAATTAGTAAAACACTAATAAACCTTAACCATATAATATATTTACCATTTTCTGATTAAACCTCTTTTCTTATTGTACACAAAGGAATGCATATATGGACATGTGTTCTTTCCATGTGAATTCCTTCCTTTAGAAGATTAGTTGGAGGGTGATGTGGCATGGTTTCTTATTAGTTTAAAGGGAAACATGGCTATTTTAAAAGAAACATAAGCACATTCCTATATTCCCCATTGCCAATTTTTAGTAAATCAAATTCATGTAAGGGTGGAAGGATATTAGGATATTATCTTAAAAGGATCAATATGTAAGAAACCTTCTTTTAAATATAAAAGTAAGGAGTGGATATTTTAAGTGCTTATATAAATTTGCAAGATCTCATTGACACATGGATTATTCCAAGTGATCATCCTTGTCAATTGGGTTTAGCTCAAGTGCTTTGGAGGAATTTGTTATCCTCCTACTTGGTTTCAATTCCTACAAGTTACATGTTCAACTCATAAAGAGTATATTGTTACAATGACTTTCATCTCTATAATGAGATTTTCCCTATCTTTATAACCTGGAAAAAATTACTCTTCCTTGATCATATCATACTCTTAAAACAAGTTTCTAAAATAACCATATAAATTAAAGATTTATAATTTAAACCAACATTTCTTCATTGGTTGGAATGAGATATTATCGAGGAACTAACAAATAAACCTCAAATTAGTTACTCCTAGGTGCGACTAGAGTCTTCCAACGTTGCATCGATCTTTCAAGGATGCATACGATGGGAAATCCCGAGCCCTCTCTCATCTGCAGGGCAAGGAATTGTTCTGGCATAGATCCTAGATATGACAAGGACAATCTTAAGAAAGGGAACATATTTATAAAACTCCAAAATGTTGTTTGGCGAAAACCAAGGATAATTCAAGGTATGATGTAACTTAACTCAATGTTGGTATTTATATATAGTACACAAAAGACAATGCAATAGTAGGAAAGTTTATGGGCCTCTGCCCATCCAAGAAAGAAATTATTGGATGGGTAAATTTCATATGGAAAAAACCAAGGGCCCAAAGGGTTATTCATGACCATTTTTTCATCTATCAAAGACAGTAAGATAATATTTGAAGTAGGACCATATTATTCAATTCAACTATTCTTCCATATCGGTGTTGGATGAAACATATGCCTAAAAAGAGAACTTCAAGGAAGCTTCAATTTGGATCAGTATGTACTCCGTGCCACAAGAATTCTCGGGAAAGGAAACACATGAAGGTATCAAAATCTCCATTGGTTCTTTCATTGAGATCTCGAATGTGACAAAGCAAGGAATATATACCTCATATGCCAGCATCTTTGTTTATATGAATGTGTTAATTCTCTACTAGAATCTATCCACATATTTTTTCAAGACTCAGAATGGATCCAAAAATTGGACTATGAACACTTGTCGTTCAAGTGTAGGAATTTCCATGAACATGGCCACCTATTGCAAGACTACCCCATAAATATACCAAAGAAAGTGAACAAAGGAAATGCCCTGGTAGACCAAGAGGGTTTCTTGAATGTACCCAATAAAAAGAAATCAAACAGAGAAGAAAATCAAACAATTCTAATTCCCTCTCAGTAACTAGTAGAAAACAACAAAAATATGATGGACAAGGTAGAGGACCTCCCATAGTCAGGAAACACGTCAAAATTCCCAACTTGGCCAACATCATAGGCAAGGCTCTCAAAAATGAATCCAATTGACAAAAAATAGACCCTCAGCAGACAAATACCAACCCTCCTCAGAAGAGTATAAAATAACAGTTCATGAAAATAAAAGAAGAAATTTCACAAGACTCAAAATAACATGACACACAAAAGGATATGGACTCTGAAATGTTAGAGACAGACTTACCAACCCTAATCAAAGTATATGGAGAAAAATGCACCAATTATAAATAGAACTACTATAGGTATATTGCATGCATATTTCATGAAACATCTTACAATTGAGTATACCAAGCCATTGAATAGTCTTCATCATATGAAATATCATGGGAAAATACCATGGGTTATCCAATACCATGTGTCTAAAACATGGATAGTAAACCCATCATTGATTCTATCAAGGTTATCCTACTAATCCATATGATATGCAGGGCTCAGTGTGTGTGTATGTGTGTGAAAAAAAAATTCTAGATATCTGAAGAGTCACATGCTAATAAAAAGTAGCATGCTAAATATAATTTATAAATAACCTCATAAACATGGATCACATCACTCATTAACATTTAGATAATAACATAAATTTTCTAGCATAACCAAACTCAACCAAATAGGAGAAAAATATCAAAATTCAACTCCATTTATATGGTTAATAGTTCAGTACAATTCGATATGGTTGGTACATGTGATAATCACAACTCCAATATCGTTAGCAGGTTGAAGTGATATTTTCAATAACCACATGATGAAGAGAATCGAGAGCATGGCTACGAGTATGTCAAAGGAGCAAGATGGCTGATGATTATGATGGTGATGGAGAATAAATGTGTACAAGTATGTGATTATGATGGAAGAATGCTTGATGAACTATGTATTCCCCCCTATGAACTATGATGGATTCCCCTTACTGGCCAGAAACTCTAAATGAAATCTGGACCGTTCCCTCACAGTCTAGCTAGGGTGGATCTGCAAAACTAAGCTATAATGGTGGAAGGGTTTTTCTAAATCCCAATGAAATAATGGCTCCAAGAGAACTCCAAAATGAGAGGTAAAAATCATAATACCAAGGTGAGGCTCTACCTCCTTTTATCCTTTCTCTCCATTCTCATTAAAATTTTCCCCTTTTTGACCAAATCAAATGTAACTTCTAAAATTTTCTCCTTTTTGACTAAATCAAATATAACCCATATTTTCCCTCCAATTTTCTTTAAGATCAAAATTCACTTTAATAATGGTCAAGCAACTTATTATTCTAAAGTTACTTTATTTCTCTAATGTTGCATTAAAAACATAACATATCTAGTACATGAATTTAAATGACCCCTTTTTACTCATTTTTTCTCCACTCAAAAGCCACATAAGTGCCTTCTACTACAAAACAGGAAAACCGAATAATGGGGACATGACAAAAAACCAAAAATACCTAAACAAATACCAATCTGAGATGGTGAGGCTCGTTGGATTATTTAATGTAGCTACTCTCAAATAAACAGATTAAAAATGATCCATAAACCAAAATAAATAAATGCTTGGATTTGGTCTCTGATGTATAATGGGTAGATGTAGTATAGCTAAAATATATTCTAAAACAATTCACAAGCCCATATATCCATTTGAATGACAATAGGATGTCTACCGATAGGCCTTGAAACTTCTCACTATGACACAAAAAAGTTTCAACTACAACAATAACTAAAATTTTGACTAAAAACATTTTTTTTTGGCATAAAAAAAGGTTTTTCAATTGAAAACGTTTTTCAAACAATTAATCTCTAACCACCCTCGAGCAGATAATTTCAATTCCAAATCAATATGATTTATTATATTTGAATTTCAATTGAATAATAAGTTCAATAAAGCGGTGGAAAAATGATGCTTCAATGGAAAACTCCAAAATGATATTTCCTTGCCATATGTTTCAAATGCTAACCAAGATTTGGTTTACCATTAGAAATTTTTTAAATAGCAAAATGACAAAAGCTGTTTCCATGTTTCACTACAGAATTGGAACAAATAGTCATCAGTACACCCATATATTTGTTCCAAAGTATCCCAAATGTACATTCATTAAAGAGAGGTCACAAAATTCTCAAGTACATAATGGTAACTTTTGCCCAAAGAACATAGTAGAAAAATCATGACCAAATTACAAAATGTCAACTCAAGGTGAAGGTATAATATCCACATGATGAAAATGATAAATGGAGGAACTTATTGACCCATCCACCTCTCCACACTACCTCTGATTTCCAAAATGTAGTCTTCCTTTTCTTTATGCTTTCAAGGAAGCTCAGTTGCGTGTGGCCAGTATTGTTGTTCATGTCTAGGGTGGGCTAAAACAAAATTCCATTTATTTTTTTGTAGTTTTAAATATAAACATATGTATAAATCATGATTACAATTAAATATAAAAGCAACCCACCACAAGTGAGGCAAATAGTCTTAACTCTATTGACCTCTTTCAAGTTATTTCTTTCTTCTCAACCTAAGTTTCTCTTATTGCAAAATTTACAAGAAAAAAGTTAATGAAAAATTCTAAAATGTCCATATTTCCTAAAAAAAAGTCCATGACTTTCTAAAAAAAAAAAGGTTATCCAACTATTGATCTAATCAAGAAAACCATGGTAAATGTTGGAGATTGGCCTTCTTGGCCAGGAGGTGTAGTTAGTGGTAGAATCTTTTACTCTGAGGTAGCAATGCTATATGTAATGATGATAGATAAATCACTAATAGAATCCATAGTAGAATACACACTACTAGTAGAGGAAATAATGATATATTTAATATGATATATGTTTTATCAATAGAATCCACAACAATGTAGTTAATAGTGGTATATTTATTTTAAAATAAAGTGAAAAAAATAGGACCATGAAAAATGGCATGGGTGCAATGACATTACAAGAGGAAACAAAATCCCTAGGTGTAGTGGCACTCTAAGGGTCAACCAATGGTCATTTAATTATGATGGAGACGAGAAAGGATAAAATATCACTAGTGGCTACATAAATTAGGTGTTAAATCAGTTAGAGGCATAAATTAACAATAGTAGGACAAAACCAAAATATACGTGAAAGTGTGCATGAGGTGGATCATTAAGAACTCCCATTTGAAATTGGAACACAAGGTAAGAAAATAGTTAGGAATTAGTAAAACACTAATAAACCTTAACCATATAATATATTTACCATTTTCTAATTAAACCTCTTTTCTTATTGATACAAAAAGGAATGCATATATGGACATGTGTTCTTTCAATGTGCATTCCTTCCTTTAGACGATTAGTTGGAGGTTGATGTGGGATGGTTTCTTATTAGTTTAAAAGGAAACATGTCTATTTTAAAAGAAACATAAGCACGTTCCTATATTCCCCATTGCCAATTTTTAGTAAATCAAATTCATATGAGGGTTGAAGGATATTATGATATTATCCTAAAAGGATCAATATGTGAGAAACCTTCTTTTAAATATTAAAGTAAGGAGTGGATATTTTAAGTTCTTCTATAAATTTGCAAGATCTCATTGACTCTTGGATTATTCCAAGTGATCATCCTTGTGAGTTGGGTTTAGCTCAAGTGCTTGGGAGGAATTTGTTATCCTCCCTAGTTGGTTTCAATTCCTGCAAGTTACTTGTTCAACTCATAAAGAGTATATTGTTACAATGACTTTGATCTCTATAATGGGATTTTCCCTAGCTTTATAGCCTGGAAAAAATTGTCCCTTCCTTGATCACTTATCA
Source organism: Picea sitchensis (assembly GCA_010110895.2). Classification (NCBI taxonomy): domain Eukaryota; kingdom Viridiplantae; phylum Streptophyta; class Pinopsida; order Pinales; family Pinaceae; genus Picea; species Picea sitchensis. The sequence continues at coordinate 78,685 of SNQJ01S0056260.1, forward strand.
TACTCTTAAAAAAAAGTTTACTAAATAACCATATAAAATTCAATATTTATAATTTAAACACATTTCTTCATTGGTTAGATGAGATATTATCAGAAATAACAAATAAACCCCAAATTAGTTATTCCTAGGTGCGACTAGAGTCTTCCAAGGTTGTGTAGATCTTTCAAGGATGCATGCGCAGGTAAATTCCCAACCCTCTCTCATCTGTAGGGAAAGGAATTGTTCTGGCATAGATCCTAGATATGACAAGGACAATCTTAAGAAAGGGAACATATTTATAAAACTCCAAAATGTTGTTTGGCCAAAACCAAGCATAATTCAAGGTATGAGGTAACTTCACTCAATGTTGGTATTTATATATAGTGCACGAAAGACAATGCAATAGTAGGAAAGTTTATGGGCCTCTGCACATCCAAGAAAGAACTTTTTGGATGGGTAAATTTCATATGGAAAACCAGGGGCCCAAAGGGTTCTTCATGACCATTTTTCATCTGTCAAAGACCATAAGAGAATATTTGAGGTAGGACCATATTTATTCAATTCAACTATTCTTCATATGAGGTGTTTCATCCAACACCTCATATGAAGAATAGTTCAATTGAATAAATATGTTCCTACCTCAAATATTCTCTTATGGTCTTTGACACATGAAAAAATGGTCAGAAAAGGAAACATAGGAAGGCAAAAAAATCTCCCTTGGTTCTTTCATTGAGATCTTGAAGGTGACAAAACAAGGAATATATACCTTATATGCCACGATCTTTGTTTATATGAATGTGTTAATTCTCTACGAGAATCTATCAACATATTTTTTCAAGACTCAGAATGGATCCATAAATTGGACTATGAACACGTCCCTTTTCACTATAGAATGTTCCATGAAGATGGCCACCTATTCCAAGACTACCCAGTAAACCTCTTGAAAAGAAAGTGGACAAAGGAAAGGCTCTGGTAGAACAAGAGGGATTCTTGAATGTACCCAATAAAAGAAATCAAACAAAAACTCAACAATTCTAATTCCCTCTACTCAAGCAACTAGTAACAAAAAAACAAAAAAATATGATGGACAAGGTGGGGACCTCCCATGAATAGGAAACACGTCGAAATTCCCAACTTGGCCAACATCATAGGGGAAGGCTCTTGAAAATGAATCCAATTAACAAAAAATAGACCCTCAACAGACTAATACCAACCCTCCTCAGGATAAATTATAAAATAGCAGGTTCATGAAATAAAGAGAACAATTACCAACCTTATATAGGATAATTATAAAATAGTTCATGGAAATAAAAAAGGAAATTTCACAAGACTCAAAATAAGATGACACACAAAAGAATATGGACTCTAAAATGTTGGAGATTGACTTACCAACCCTAATCAAAGTCTATGGAGAAAAATGCACCAATATTAAAATCCCTATCTAATAGTACTACAAAACGAGCTCCTCATAAATAAACTGAAAGCAAGAAAGGCCTAGGCCAAATCCAACCAATCAGAAGGGATAGGAATACAATAATCTCATAAATCTCAGAAATATCTCTCAGTAGAAGAGAGAAAAAAATGACACAAATATTCAAAGTAGAAAATAGTGGAGTCTAACGCCCGATTGGTGGACAAGCAATGGGACTGCCAGATAAACACTTTCCCTGCCAATCCAAACTCCAGTTGGGTCCTCCATCTTGTCAGACCATGTTTTTTTTATTTTATGTTTACCTTTTTCTGTTATTAATGAAAGTTCTCTCCTGCAATGTAAGAGGCCTAAATTCCCTCACTAAACAATGTATGCTTGAGAAAATAATCAACCTGGAAAAACCTGCTATTGTTCTTATGCACGAAACTAAATGTGATAAAGAGATGATGACAACTTTGGCCAATAAATTTTGGAAGGAAAGTAAGGTGGAGGCAATGACAACCATGGGCTTTTTTTGAGGTTTGGTAGTCCTTTGGTACCTATATCAAGTCACCTTGGATAACTTTGTGAAACCCCAATCTCCTCTCAGATGAAGTATAACTTTGTGAAACCCCAATCTCCTCTCAGGTGAGGTATAACTTTGTGAAACCCCAATCTCCTCTCAGTTGACTTCAGATTCAGGTATTCGCAAATCCAACGTTCAATCACCAATGTGTATGGGCCCATGGATCCCCTCCTCAAAATTCCATTTCTAGACTCTCTCAAAGTAGTAGGGGAGCTTTTCCTACATTATAATTCGATTTCAGCAGGGAACTTCAAGAGAAGAGAGGGGATTTATGAAAATTAGACCAGAAAATTTATCTTTGAAAAAATTACTAATTGACCTCAGACTCATTGATATCTATACTGTCATCGGATGGCACACTTGGAGTAATAAACGTGGGACCACTCATCAAATCGAAACTGGGCTAGATAGCTTCCTTTTCTCGAAAATTGTGTTCCAAAAGCTAATGACTTAGAAGTAGATATTGTTCCTGATGCTATTTTCGATACTTGGCCCTTTCATAGAAGAATTCGCTAGCGCCAAGGCCTCGAGCTTTTTTCTTTGAGCACTTTTCCCTGTCACATCCAAAGTTCACAGCAAACTTGGAAAAATGGTGGAAAAAATACAATCTTCAACATTGTATCTTTGATGTTCCAATTTCAGCAAAATCAAAAAAGTGGAACAAGGAAGTCTTTGGTAATATCTTCTTTAAAAAGGAAATGCTCTACGATTCAGCGATTTAGCATGGAGGATCTATGATTTAGCATGAAGAGAAGCAGAACAAGAATGCCTATAAAAACATCTCAAACAAGAAATAGAACTCTGAAATAAATAAAAAAACATCCAGAGCTCTCTCCATGACACTTGAACTTGCATCTCTACGTCTCACACTTGAACTAGCATCTATACTTGGCTCCTATATTAGCTCCTATAGTCTAGTTCCACCTCCTCCTAATGCAAGGTAACCAGGTCCTCCCTCCTCCAGAAGATACGGAAGGTAATTCTCTAGAGATTCCGGGTAGCCCATTGTAACTAACTGGGTAGCCAGTTTATCAGGTCAAAGGTAGGGACACCACAACATGAAATCCTACCACTTATGTATGATGGATAGAGGGAGAGAACAAGCAGTAGTCCCCAAACCAAACACCCCACTCCAGTAAGAGAGTTTTGGATATATCTGGTACGATTAGAGGTAGTGATATCTGGTCCTCTTTATAGTACGTCATACCTTCTCCTTATTTTTGAATACCGTTAGCTGCTGCTCTTTGAATTATTTATTAATTAAAAATGAATACTACTACCACGGACTAATGCTGTTGAATCATGAGGTGAACTGACTTCAATTGCCATGTTATTAAATAAAAAAATCCATTTTCGTATCCCGATCATGTGGAAAAGAATTTCATCGGACCCATCAAAATGATGTTTTTACAAAGGCAAAATGTCAAATGCGGAGGAGCGAGGATACGAGCCGCTCCTCCGACCACCGGGGGGGGTTTTGAGGGAAATATGTCCCAGCAAAAGAGAGGTGGGAGGAATGGGTGGGTGCTAAGGAGATACCCTATTGAACAGGACTCATAATGCCAGATGTAGTAGTAACACCTCTATCGGACCTACCTCCTGCTCCTATATGGATGCCCACTATACTCCATGGATAAATTAATAAATTTCAGTCACTTCCTAGTGGAACCCCATGGACATGAAAGGAAATTTTACATTGAAATTATAAAACAATAACTATTAGATCAGAGAGTCAGAAAAATCAACACTATACCGTATTTCAATCACAAATAAACAAACATTTTAAAACTGTAACTACTCCTTTCTTTAGTTTAAACATAATTAAAACAACAATATTTAAAATGCAAAAAATTGTACTGTATAAAAAATTGATGTATACTCACAGCATGCTTCTATGAAGGTAATAACAACGTTACAGTAGTTATCACTATTAACATTCCATCACATAATAATATTGTAATTGACAACATTTTTTTTTGCTTAATAGAAAAACCATATTGAAAGACCTCAGAAATTTTGTATAATAAAAATTTCCATGTACTAATATAATACTCCCCTTAATTGCAACAACTACAACGGTCAAAGTGCAAAATAATATAGTGTGTAACGGAATGTGTAGACTAACTGCCCAACAAAATAGTTGCAGCGAGCCAAAAACCTAATGACATGCGGTCAAATTCAGGTTCAAACGAAGCGAATGGTAGAAACCTACCAATTGCAGAGCGATTTAACAATTAATTTACATTCAAAATGTAGAAGAGCGCGCGCACCTCTTCAACGGTTTTCTCTGTCACCATATCAGCAATAGTCTGACACGTGAAGTCAGGTAGTCGGCAGCATCTGCAAGTTCAAAGAGTGTGGCGCGATCATCTATAAGAGCTTTGACGAACTCCTCATCCCACGTTTTGACAACATCGGGTGATACAATGGGGGCATCACCAACATGGTATTTTCAATATTGACGACAGGCAGAATCTTGCAGGAGACGACAGGCAGAGGAATGGTAATCTTGGTGCCCAAGTCTTCCATCATCATCTTTATGATGCCTGAAGTCGATGCCACCTCCATCTCCACCTCAAATATTTCGCCATCCCTGCTCTGCAATTTCACACTATTATTATAGTTGCATACCTCGTCAACCATAGGCATCATTGACGAATCCATGATTTGAGCATATGGATAGAAGATTCGTTTGCTGTTGGATGCCTCTTATCACCGCAATAGTTGCAGCCAGATTCTGTTCCAATCTTTATATGTAGAGGAATTTATTTATGAATGTTAACATTCCATCGCATAATAATATTGTAATTGACAACATTTTTTTGCTTAATAGAAAACCCATATTGAAAGACCTGAGAAATTTTGTATAATAAAAATTTCGATGTAATAATATAATACTCCCTTTAATTGCAACAACTACAGCGGTCGAAGTGCAAAATACTATAGTGTGTAACGGAATGTGTAGACTAACTGCCCAACAAAATAGTTGCAGCGAGCCAAAACCTAATGACATGCGGTCAAATTCAGGTTCAAACGAAGCGAACGGTAGAAACCCACCAATTGCAGAGCGATTTAACAATTAATTTACATTCAAAATGTAGAAGAGCGCGCGCACCTCTTCAACGGTTTTCTCTGTCACCATATCAGCAATAGTCTGACCAGTGAAGTCCAAAAGATTTTTGATAACCAGGTAGTCGGCAGCATCTGCAAGTTCAAAGAGTGTGGCGCGATCATCTATAAGAGCTTTGACGAACTCCTCATCCCACGTTTTGACAACATCGGGGGCATTAACAACATGGTATTTGAAATATTGAATAACCATACGCAGAATATTGAATAACCATGGTTATTGCAATATTGAATAACCATACGCAGAGGAATGGTAATCTTGGTGCCCAAGTCTTCCATCATCATCTTTATGATGCCTGAAGTCGATGCCACCTCCATCTCCACCTCAAATATTTCGCCATCCCCGCTCTGCAATTTCACACTATTGCATACCTCGTCAACCATAGGCATCATTGACGCATCCATGATTTGAGCAGATGGATAGAAGATTCGTTTGCTGTTGGATGCCTCTTATCACCACAATAGTTGCAGCCAGATTCTGTTCCAATCTTTATATAGCCAGAGGAA
>SNQJ01S0056261.1:6390-23787 GCA_010110895.2 Picea sitchensis
GCTGAGAAGAAGAAAGATGGGCCCTCCAGGGCCATGCTCAAGTCACTCCTGCTCTCGGTACTCCATGTCTAGAACCATGTGGGCCTCGAGACATGATCTCCTAGTTATCCCTAGATATCGGGGATAACAGTAATCATTTATTTTAGTAATGATTATAGAATGTTTAACCATTTTTCAAGTTGAATTTTTTGTTGTGAAATATTATACAATATGTTGATTAAATGATTTAATCAAACATAGTTTTTTTAGTACATCATATTTATTAAATTTATGTTTAAATGTTTTTACTATATCATTCATTAATTTTGATAAAATTAAAATTCTTATAATTAAAACTAAAAAAAATGTTCCTCCAATTTTATATAGTGATAACATCTTGCATATTAAATCATGAAAACAATTTTTATTATAAGAAATTTTTTTTAATAGATTTATTTTGAAGAATGTAAATTTGACATTTAAATTCATTCTAGTAATAAAAATAAATTACCAATTTATTACAGATTAATACTCTTAAAATTGTTTACTTTTCATCATTTAAACTTGAATCTCAACTACCATTCAATTTACGGTAATATATTTTTAACCTTGAATCTCAAGTGTCATTTTATGAGAGTAAAACTTTAAAAAGATAATTATGTTAGAGTAAGACTTTAAAAAGATAATTATGTTAAAGTAATTTTGAAAAAAATAAAATTATTATATCTAAACCTAATAAAAAAAATTATTCTTTCAATTTTATAAAATGATAATATTCTTTCAATTTTATCAAGTGATAATAGTATACATATTAAATTATAGAAAAAATATTAAAAGTAATTTGATTAATTTTTTTATATATTTGAATTATTTTAAAAATAAATTTATTTGATTCTATTAATTTTTTTTTTAAATATTCTTCTAAAATTATATTATATATGTTGCTAAATTGAGTTTCCTCTTTTATCTACTTTTGTTTTCCTTCCTTTGTATATTTTTTCCAATTCCTATATATTCATTAAATTTAGTCACTCCTAAACATTAATATTAAATCAAATTAATATTTTTAGTAAGTAATAAATTTATTTATTGATAATATTATTTTTTTTTTAAATACCTTGACAAAAGGCATGTATTTATGAATTATAAAAATTCCCAAATATTAAATGTGACATTACATAAGATAAGATTATGAAAATTTCACGATCTTCATTATTATTATTTTTTTAGGGTATTCAAAAAACATTTAATTTATTTTTAGTATAATGATAGTGAATGGTTGTTAACTTTTCTTATCTAATATGATACAATAAATCAAAAATCATAATTGGTGAATTATAGGTAGCCATAATAAAACTATACATCCAAAATATAAATGTTGAAATAAAACATTAACATATCAATCTTCATTGTCATCACTCTCATTATCTTTTTTGTTTGGCATTATAACATTGTTTTCTATCAAAAAGATGTTTTGATCTCAGATGTCTTAGTATAAACAACAGATCTTATGTGCAATACTAGGATAAAAAAATATTTGGGTAAACATAAATCTCCTTAGTTTCATACAACAACCTTATATAGTTGATATGTATTAACCCACTATCAGAATCTTCCTTTACATTAATGTAGTCAAAGGTATTCCACCACATTCACCTAAAAATATCACATTGGAAGGATGAGAAATCCACTTGCACGATCTCTTGTATTTTTATAATATAACATAACCTCCCTTATATTACATTCCAGTCATGGTTGCTAGCAAGAATAGGTTGGCCAAACTAAACTTCCACTCGAGAGTCTAGTGTGACACATCAATCATTGACATCCTCAATGTGAAAATGATGTCCATATACCCACATAATGGGAAAAAATGCACTTGTAATAATGTGAATAAAAAATGGTGTGTAGGTATAATAACCCGAGAATTAATAAAAAAGCATATGGATGTTATAATTAAAATGTGCATTATAAAGTTAATAATGTACATAGAAAGATTATTAAAGAGTTGGTGCACCCAATCCCTATGTTTACTGCATACTCTTCACCACTTGGGTAATGACCGAATGTGCCATATTTCTTTCTAATTTGGTCAACCGCCCAACTGTTGGAACACATAATTGGCAAATTTTCTTTTAAATGATTAAGATAAGGCATGCTTCTTCTATTGAACCATCTAAATTACTTTCTTCCATTATCTCTTTCCCTCCTCTTCTCTTCATACAATGCGACCCATAGTCATGTTGCCTCCACATTGTAAATAATGAATTTATTAATGACATGAATTTTTGAAATCACCAATATATTCAAGAGATAAAAAAAATGATATCAAATACATATTATCAAATTCAATGTAAACAATTACTCTGTAAAAATTTGACAAATGATAAGTGACTTACTCTTTATCATGAACCTTCCTCTATTTGTTTGAAGTGGCTCTTCTTGCTATTTATCCTCATTCTATTGGTCATCCCAAACCATTGGATCTAGTATTCCATTTATTTGCTTGATTTATTCACTAGAATAATAGAACTACTCGTATAATATATAGTCCTTTGCCATGGCAAACCCCTTGGGTTTTCCCCTTTGTAGAACAAAGGACAAAAATTTTCATCTACCTCTCTAAGAATACAATTCAATGACATGAGACCACCCTTTGTGTAACACCTATATTAATATGTTATGACAATATTCACTGATTAAATACTTACGTTGTAAGAGTTTTATTTTACCATAAATTTTGTGCTTTATAAATGGAATAAATCACACCATACCCATTTCTCTTTTTCATTTGCCCAATTTTCTCAATATAAATCTAAATAACAACATCTAAATAACAACATGAAATTAAATAACAAGAGTTAAGTAAAAGGTTAACTTTAATATTTCAACATTTAAATATAACAAAATACCAAGGAAAATACATCCTCCTTGGTTTGTTGAAGTTATCAATTGTATTGTAGTCTAATGAGTAGTGGGAAAATGCCTCCAAGATATTTTTTCCTTTGTTGGACTAAGATGAAGCATCAACTTTGTTGACATAAATCCATATAGAACCCATAAGCGGAAGTGTCAACTATCTTGACCAAGATTTCTAAGCAAGAAACTAGCAATCTCCATCACACGTCTAGGGGAGCATGGATCAAAAAAACGCTCCCACTACACAAGGTTTCAAAGGATAAAATATAGGAAATGTCACCATCCTTCCTGATAAAACTAGGGTTAACATGATACTCAGTGGGAATACCTCTACGTTTCCTAATAGAACAAGGGATAACGCCCTATATTGTGCCATATTGTGAAACTATTGTTCTTAGAGTTAAATGTCATAAGAAAACCTCTCTGAGAAAGTTTTGTGTCCTGTCAAAACCGCACTTACCACAAATCATAGCAATATTTTGAATCATAAATTAAATCATAAGTAGAACTTATATCATATGTTATCTTCTTGATGTCTATAACATACAAGTTACCAACTTACCTAAACACTACAACCATTTGGTTATTACATATCTTGTCGACCTGTAAGTTAGCTCACCAATACTCATATCCATGTAGATACATCACACTTTGCATATGATAATCCATATTTGTATTAACATTCAATTAGGAAATATATGCTTATTTATACCATGCCTCACATATGTTATACATTCACAACATATAATTTTGAACTGGAATGCATGCAATGAAATTCCACATTTAAATTTGCATGTTGAACCAAATCACATAATGATCATCATCATGAACATAGAAAAGTAAAAATAATATCATGAAACACGTAATAGGACTAGATGTACACCTCTCAAATGTCTACATTAGTCTAACTGAGTCCAAATAGTTAATAAGAAATGAATTACTAAGATAAGAAAAGTCAATTTCTAACTGCGTAAGGCCAAAATATGGGGCATTACACTTGGTAATTCAATATCATAAGTGGGGTGAATTACAATATGTACTTTTAATACCATGAAACTTGTCAATAGTTCCCTTTCAAGCATGCAAACAATTTTACCTATCTCTCAATGCCACTATGGAATTCTAGCCATGTGAATCTCCTTTGATGCAATCCAATACACAAATGCAAATGATTTAAATATGTCATGTTGCATGTCTTGGGGAAATTCATGGTTCAAACAACAATGCATGAACAAAGGATAATGGAAAATACAAACTAAATACACAAAAAAATAATTGGCATAAAACTTTGAGTGCATTACATTTTATAACCTAAATTATAGAAAAATAAGTATGCAATGCACATACATACCCTTAGAAGGTTCAAACGGTCATGTGATTTCAACCTTAACAAAAATTCATGTGGTGATGCAATGTCATAGAGTCGAACCATATAAATAGGTCATTTTAACACACAATCTAATGTCCTTCACCATAGAAAGATCATCTTTCTTCAAAATCCATGGGAAATAACATTCTTTAAAAGACCAAGAGGGTGTGGCCTCTCCTTTAATTGATTTTTTTACCCAATATCTCTTTTAGTATTTGAAGAAACAAGATCTCTCTTAGAACCCAACGTGTCACTTTATTTCAATGATATGTGCCTGCATGATACATGTGTTGAAAAATTCAATATTACCAAAGATACATTCCCAATTTCAATTGAACAATTTTTCAACTTCATTATCCTTCTATGTATCATATGCCTTAAGCCCCAAGTCAGTTGGTGACAATATATCAGGTCTTTGGGTTCTCTTTAGTTTACCATTGAAATTAGATGTCTCTCTTCTATAACTCAGGTCTTTGGGTTCTCTCTAATTTACCAATGAAATCAGATGTTACTCTTCTATAAATCATGGTCTACTAGAAGGAATAATCTCTCAAGCAACATACATTGACTTTCATAGGTGGCTGGACCACTTATCCCTTTCTTTAAATAGAATGTCCACAAATCTCATATCCATAATAATCTTTGTTATAAAACCTATGATGTTATTATATATGAAACATGTTAGCATAAAAAATATAATTGCACTAAATTAGACATGTCAAGAGGCTACCATTCAACTATGGAACACCTAGTTACATCTAGGATTATTGGCAAGAGGAGTGTCGTAATGATAAAACTGATTTCCTTTGTTCCTTTGTTATTTCATTGATTCTAGAAAATCTTTTGACAGGCAACAGACTAACCTTTGGAATAGGTTGAAGGGCTTAAAGTCCCTTTCGAAAGGAAAGGTGTGTTGCTAGGGCTATATGAGAGCATGCTGTTTAGGAACATTGAGTGTATTAGTCGAAGAAATTAACTTAACATAGGAGTTAAGCAAGGTTACCACCTATTCCTTACCTTTTTCGACATCTATTTTGACAAGAATATTGTTTGGAGGATGCAAGTTGTGTTGGACCGATTCTCACTAGTATAGTCATCATCATTATGGGAATAACTGTAAACACTAAAAAATGAAAGATTATGAATCTCATAGATAATTTTAGTGACAAAATTTAGTAAATTGATGAAATTTTAAAGTTGAAATTTTTGAAGAGGCAAATTTTTATTGAAGTAGTTTTTAAGAAAATTTAAAATGTTAACCTACATATTAAAGTAAAAATTATAAATGGTATATCATTATCCCCTAAGAAAAAAGGGAGAATTTTCATTGAAGTAGTTTTTAAGATCACTACACCACAAAGTGGTCAAGCGGCTTCGGTGAACGCTCAAACGTTAATATTGTAATGGTGTTAAGCAATGCGGTGAACACCTAAACTCATTATAGAGTTGAGGAAATCCAAAAGATAATCTTAAATGTGGTAATTCCAAAGGTTAACTGGTTAAACGTGGCAATCTATATGGTGGTAAGAATTTCTTACTCATGATTAGGTAAATGTTAAAAGTAAAAATGTTAATTGATGCATTCAAAAATACAAGAAGTTATGAAGAGTAAAATCACATTCATTGATTTGAAAAAACAACTAAGAATATGCCAACATATTCAATACATGCTAGGCCATCATACAGAATTTTAGATTTAAAAAGTTGATTAATTGTGCCCATCTCTTGGCTTAGATATAATGCCAACGTAAAAATTAAAAAATTTAGTACACATATTAAATTTAGAAATATAAATGGTATATCATTATCCCCTAGAAAGAAAATTGTTTCAAAGAGGATTCTCCTTACGGATTTCATGGCTAAATTTCCAATTCGCCTCGAGTGCAGTTTTTCTAGGGAGTAAATCACATAGAGTGCAGTTTTTCTAGTGAGTGAATCATAGAGATTCCCTAAACCATGGTGTTTTTGGAATTAATTCGCCTACATATCCCCATATCCCCCCATATCCCCAAATCAAGGCTCTATGATTTTCCCTAAACCATGGTGTTTTGGGAATTAATTCGCCTACATATCCCCATATCCCCCCATATCCCCAAATCAAGGCTCTATGATTTTCCCTAAACCATGGTGTTTTGGGAATTAATTCGCCTACATATCCCCATATCCCCAAATGAAGGCTCTATGATTTTCGCCTAGGGTTTTCTTAGGGATTGATTTCTCCAATAGATTTTCCGTTTTTCCCTCGATTCCCAATTTCTGGCATGTATTTCGTTCCTGGCAACTAAGGTTTATAAATTATGAGAAAGGATTGGCGTTCAACATATTACATGATTTCAAATCTAAACTCAACTCGTAACTCAACCTTGACGCAGAATCCTGGATCAAGACTTGTAGAGACACACACATTCTTGCAGCTATTGGATGAATTTCGAAGGACATTTCCCCAGCTATCTCGTGCGCTTCAGATCAGTCACACTGCACAGGATATCAAGTTGGTGGACTGTGGAATTTGTACTTTTCTCTGTTTCAGTGTTTTTGTGGGAATTTGTATTGCTTCTGCAGGACTTGGTAATGTTATCTACAGGCTCACTACTACACTCATGTTGCTTGTATTTAATTAATGTGATCGAACTGGATTTATCTGTAGCCATTTTCATACTCAATTTACAATTTTTGTTTCCATTATTTTATGAAATTTCAGTTCCAGCGAAAACAGCCATAAATAGGGACGGAAGGGCAGATCATGAATATTGCCTTCCATCAAACTTGAGTGCTAGATATCCTAGTTGTTGTTAATACGAATGGTTTCAAGTGGTAATTCTATCACAAGCCATGCTATTTTATATAATATCAATGATTAAGAACATGTGTTTCCTCTTAAGAGGTTACAGGGTTCAAATCCAAAGGGGTAGGGTATGATATACTGAGACTGTCCCTGTCCCACAAACAAGAGGTCTCATACAACAATTTGATTCATTATTGGTTTACTGACCTAAAATAGATTTATTATTATTATTTTGGCTAAGCTTAGAAGATTGAGAGATTCACCTTTGTACTTATTATTTGTTTGGGAAATGCCGGGAAGCATATAATATAATGTTGTTTTTAATTATCTTGGGGGTTGAACAGAATGGGTTGGTACTTTACACTTGAAAGTCAAAATTCACTGACAGTTTGAGCTATTTCTCATATAATATAATGTTGTTATTATTGATCTTGGGTGTTGAACATAATCTGTTGGTACTTTTGACTCTGTTGGTTAATTGATTGGTACTTCTGATTTGAAAGTCAAAATTCATTGTCAGTAAATTTGGATAAAATGACTATTTTATGTTGTTTAAAATACATTTTTAAATTTAAAAAACTTTTTAGCACTTGGATTATAAAGCAAATTTAACCACTCAAATTTGCAGATCCAACTATTCCTTACCTAATTTTGATCAAAATCAAACAAAAAGGTCACAGAAAACTACCAAGAGTAAAACGTTTAAACTACTACATAATATTGTTCTTATTGATGATGGGTGTTGAACAGAATCTGTAAGTACTTCTGACTTGAAAATCAAAATTCACTGAAAGTTTGAGTTATTTCTCATATAATATAATGTTGTTCTTATTGCTCTTGGGTGTTAAACAGAATAGGTTGGTACTTCTGATTTGAAAGTCAAAATTCACTGACAATTTGAGTTATCCCTTATCCTTGGTAGTCTAAACCTTCTACCAAATAATTTTTTCGGTTATTTTTTCCTGTAACATTTGCATTTAGAACTTCGATTTTAATAGTAACTTCGAGCACTGAAAATGTTATTTCGTTGAACAGTTAAACAACGCAATTGTTACTAACGCTACTGTTACTGACCCTGACCCTGACCCTATGCAAATGTATTTGAGGAAATTGCATTAATAGTATGCATGTGCAGGATTTTACCAAAATTGAATCATATTCAGCATATAATCAACTTGTCTAAAACAATCTCATAATTTAGGCAATGCTTCATATACTTTCCGGCAAATATAAAACTGGGAGCATTTCCATGGCCACCTGCAACTATAACGCTCCATTTACCCGCTTGGAATCCATCCATCACTCTGGTTTAACGTATAAACATCTTTGATTGCTGTTTATATAATTTATTTAACCAGTTAAGCTGTACCAGTAAAAGCTTTTGTTTTGCGTTGGATAAAGTGATTAATATGAATATAAAATGTATATTTATATTTTAAATGGATATTAAATTATTTTATGTTATAAAGTCTATTACAAGTCCATATAAATTTAGACATGTAATATTATAATAATAAAACCTAAATTAAAGGTATATAAATATAAATTAGATATGTAATAGAAGGTAGGGTATGTATATTTTAGTAGATTTTATCAATCAAAATCATTGGATTGAGAGGGTCCTTTGTCCCACAAAACAAGGGATCTCATACACCAATTTGATGAGTTGACTTGACCGTAACCTTAAAATAGATTATTATTATTATTATTATAATAAATTAAATTAAAAGAAAAAAAAATTGATACTTTTAAATATATTTATAATTGAAAAAAGCTATAAAATAAATTAATATAATTTAAAATATAAAAACTCCTCAGAAATTATAAATAAGAAATCACATTGTAAGTTCTTGTGGTGGTTGTATTTATGAATTTTTATTATTAAATAATAAATAATTCTAATTTTTTATTAATAGTAAAAAATAATAATTATTGAAATTATAAAAAATATTTACAAGATTTTATACCCATGTTAATTTTTAATAAGGAAATATATAAAATTTATTGATGATAACAATTCTTTAATAAAGAATAATTTCATTTTTAAATTGTAAAATTACTATGTATATTAATTGAATTGCAAGAAAAAAATTAATATATTAAAAAAAAAAATAATTATTGTAAAATTAATTATGTATATTAATTGAATTACAAGAAAAATGAATATTATGCTAATGAGTAAAAAATAATGAAGATGATGATTATTATTGAGATTAAGAAAAATATAATATTGTGTTAACAAATAAAGAATAAAGAAGATGGTGATTATTATTGAGATTAATAGTGGTTCATTTGACTTTTAAAAAGTTAAGAAATGATTTTTCTTATTTGTTTTGAATATTTTATTTTTATATTGAATTTTTTTTTTTTTTTTTTTTTTGGAGGATTTTTTTTTTTCATGAGTTAAAAAGGTATGAATGTCCATAATGTTATAAATATTTTGAAATTGAGAATCAATGTGTACATGAGTAAGACATTATAAAATAAATTAGTTTGTATCCTTCACTTTCTTAGTGTTACAAAGATTATATAATATTTCTTCCGAGAGAGATGTAGGTTTTGTCTAGCACCCAATTTTAGTAAGGAGCTCATGAGAGTTAGTTCCTTGATTTGGACTGGGTCACTATATAATTTGTCATCTATTTTACTACTTTTTAAGTGCATGTTCTCTATTGTAGAGTAAAGAAAGAGAATGCAACACTTTTAAAGATTTATTGTTTTCTCATTCAAATTGTAAAGCTACAATTTTGATCTTCAACACCTAGATCTCTTTAGCACCTACACACATTCAAGAAATGAAATATCTTGCTCATTCCTTTGACACAATTTTATATAACTAAAGTATATTCAAACATTTGACATTAATCAACTACCAACAAACATTTGACATGAATCAACTACCAGTACCACAGTATAACAATTTTACCAATCTAACTATAGAAATGGATAAACATTTAAATACAAATTGAATCAAATTTGTGAGGGGGAGAAGAGAGATCTATATTAATGAAATAAAAATTTTACAACAAATATATATACATGTCGTTATTGCTTTTGATCTCCTCATCCAACCATGGGTTCCTCATGCTTCAATCTCTTTGAAGCCCTTTCTCAACTCAAGGATCAAGATCAACTTATGATAGGGGACCCATAGAATGGCTTTAATGCACCCAAAATGATATTCCTCACACTTGTAGAAACAACTAGGGTTTAATTTGGAGCAAAAGGGAATAAGATCAAAACCTTCTCCTAGTCCTTCACATTGCTAGCCAAGCTAATCCTACCCATCCATGAACCTTCTATTTATACTTGAAAAGGTTGGTTCAAATGGATTAGGATGAACCTTTTATTTTATCATGTTTATTTGAAAAACATATGGTATTAGGCTTAATATATAACTAGCTTTGGTTAGTCTTTGGGCACTCAATGTGTTTTCCAATATTATTATTATTTTCAAGGAAATATTTGATGGTTTTCCATAATTATATATATTTGATGGTTCAATGAAATATTTTTTTTATTTCCTTTTCACTTTTTACTATGACTTAAGCATCTTCACCTTTTGGGATCTACTATGTTTATTTTATATTTTCTTTGAAAAGACTTATTGGTTATTTAGAGAGGGAAATGAGTTCTAATTAGCTTAGCAAAGAGAAAAATGGTCCATGCACTAGGTTACTATGACTTCATCATAAGAGACATATTAACATGAGACTAGCATTCCTCTAATGAAATTATACTTTTGTTGCCAAGACTAAAAGAACCTTACATGTAGTCAGTGGAGGATGAGAGAATGTTTATTCCACTATCATTCTTGAAATCAAATTTGAAGAACAAGCTTGATAAACAAGATTGAAAAACAAATGATTACACAATTTCTACTAATAATGCACATGTTCTGGAGAGTTTCATGTAACTAAGAAAGAGGTATGTTGATTGGTGCTTGTATCACATGGAAAAAATATATTTCTATATAATTCTGGATCATTTATTTCTTCATTACTTTTCTGCAAATCAATTTTGGGATTCGGTATGTTGTAGGATCCAAGTGACAAACATAGCATGTAATACCCTTAATGGGATTAAAATGGGTGATAGGACTTTGATTGTGCATCGTGCTACTACCAGGTATAGATATACATGATGGCATAATAGTCCTTACTTAATATATATCTTTTATTTTTCATGTTGACTTATGGTAGTCTACCTGAGACTATCTCTTTTTCTAAGGCTTAATCTATGCCCAACATTTACTATAAAGTTATGTGTCCCTTTACTTTTTTATAAAACAACGGGGATAAAAGAGACCTCTCTTCTTTGGAAAGGGGTCATTTTTTAGTACAAATATATGATTAGAGAGGAAGTCATGCATGGAATGTGACCTATCAATATTCTTATACTTTTAGAGTTATTGATGGATAGAATTATGTGCACTCATATTTAAGAACATCCTATGATGAACTTGTTTGAAGGGTCCTTTCATAATCGATGAATTAGTAATAAAGAATCCATAATAAAAGTGGTAGAGAAAATATTAATATATCATGAGTTTGACAGAAGTGGTGATCAAGATCAACATATATGAACTTTGTGGTGAAATATCATTAAAATTGATATAGGGATATGCAAGAGTGTACAATGAGAGACTTGACAAACATAACCCCTAATGCTTGCAACATTGTCTAGAGGATGGAAAAATTATGTTTCTTTTTCCAAATATGTAAAATGAGTATATTACAATTTAAAGAATACATTTTCCTATTATTATATATGGTTTTATACTTTATCAAAAAAATCGCCAAGAATTTACAACGTTTTATAACTAAATGAAATATTCACCAATATTTTACAAGAGTTTATTTTTTTGTTTGTTTGTTAGTTTGTCTGTGACGTGTGGGACTAACCTGTGGCTAAGAAACCGTGACTCAGGGGCATATAAGCCGTCAAAATCACTTGGGGATCGCACCCGGCCTGAGCCACACCAACCCTTAACATGGATGGATTTTCTGTCCCCACAACTTTCAAACTGGTGACTTTAACATCACGGAGTGCCTTAACAACACACATCGTCACTGACTGTCCTACACCTCGGGGTCATTTTACAAGAGTTTATAATTCAGTGAAAGATTTGTCAATATTTTACAAGATTATATAATTGACTAATATATATATATATATATAATAATAACCTTCAACTTTTCCAATGTATCATGGGGATTCGTCTGTTTATTATACATATAAATTTTCAGATTAAATCCAAAAACATCACCTACGATACTTTTGTATATGAAAACAATAGCTTGGAGGAAATTCCTTCATACAAATTTTTTGGAATTGATATTCCCCACAAGCTCAATTGGAACTATAGCATGGAGAAAAGGATAAATGGAGAGCAGAAAGCTTATTATGGGCTTGAAAACAATTGTAACTCAATGGACCCTTGGATTTGGGATAAGAAAAAATGTCTCTTTCACACTCTCATCACTTTGGTTACCTTATATGGATGTGAATTTTTGGGTTGCAATATCTCTAGAGAATCCTAGAAAAAGATAGAACATATCCAAAAGAATGTTATAACTTATAATCTCAAAATTAATGGAAATACACTATATAATATCCTCCTCATAGAAGAATGAATTCCCCCCATTGAGAGCATTGTTATTATTAGAGGCTGCCCAAAATTGCTTCAAAATCTAGCCAAAACCACCATTGGTTCAAGTGAGGATGCCATAAAGATGCAAAATCTTGGTTAAATCATTGGTGAATACAAGAAGAAGCCATCATGCATAATACTGATAATACTACAAATATCATCACTTCTAAATTTAAGAAGAATATGTGGTGTGATAAAGAATTAGAGGATAAAAGGAAACTAAGACACTACAAGGAGGTGGTCAACCCTAATTTAGAATATCAAAAGTACCTCTTAGTTTTAAGAAGTGCATATAAGAAAATAAACATTGTTAAAATAAGAACAAACTCTCACAAGCTAGATACTAAAATTGGGCATTGGACAATTCCCAAAACACTGTAGGATGAAACAATTTGTCATCTTTGTGACACTAAGAGGGTTGAATATGAAAAAAAAGCCTCTTAGATTGCCCCGCCTATTCCAAAATTAGATCCCAATTTAAAATATTTCCACTATACATACCTTCTTAACCTCGCAATTCATCAAAACTATGGTGATCTTGAAATGCTTCTCTCAATGTTTTTTTAGCACAAAAATACAATTCTAAAGAAATCTAAGTAATTTTTTTCCTTCTTAAGGTTCAATAGACCAATTGTTCTTAGTGGACGTTAATCATCATAATCATCGTCACGATCAATATAAAATACCTCTCTATTGGGGTGGATCTTAATACATTGTATACATACATCCCTTCCCATATTGTTTCAATTCATCAACTAATTGTGGGAGGTAGACATCCATTTTCTTCACTTGTCTTCTACTAGGGACTCTAAAATATAAGATAAGATGTTCATTCTTCATGGACAACCATATAGAGATATCATTATTGATCATTACCACTGGCTAAATGGAATATTTTGTGTTTTGGAGGGAATATCAGTTAACTCCATCCACAAATATGCTCAATGAAAGGCTTCATAATTCATAATTTAATTTATTACACCATGTATCCTCTATGTGCTTCATGGTTGTTGATTTTTCTAAGACTTGCATAACTCCTAGCCTACTTATATGTGAGGCATGACACCCTTGGAAAAAAAATGATTCTTTGCAATGAAAAATCCCTTGAATCCTTGGGATTATAGGCACATGCCCCAATATTTTATGAGAACCATGTTCCTTACCCTTGGCTTTTTATTTTTTATTCCTATCATACCTAGATTCTAGGCATATATATTTTTTTCTCATATTCACCTCTCTAGATAATGTAATAATTTGGAAAACCATAATATGATATGTACTCAACACCCAACCTTTTCATCAAATGATTTTCCTCTTTAAAACTATCGAGGATAACATTATCACTTGGAAATATCTTATCTTTGAGTAACCTACAATAAGTCAGAAATAGAAATGTACACCATCATCAAGCATGCATGATCTCACTTTTCATTGATTATTGCATGATAGTATTTATTAAAATATAAGAGAATTAATGGTTAGTTACCTCAATAGTGTTGAGAAACACGCATTCGACATAGTATACATTGATTTTAAGTTGTACA
Organism: Picea sitchensis; assembly: GCA_010110895.2. Classification (NCBI taxonomy): domain Eukaryota; kingdom Viridiplantae; phylum Streptophyta; class Pinopsida; order Pinales; family Pinaceae; genus Picea; species Picea sitchensis. The sequence continues at coordinate 20,640 of SNQJ01S0056261.1, forward strand.
ATAATGTTGTTGATCCTAATTGGGTAGACATTGTCCCATGTCCAAAGAGAAGGGTGTTGGAAGTAGATTTTATACTTTTGAATAAGGTATATATGATATGAGCATCATCCCATAACTCATATTACTAGAATGCATAGAACAACATTCTATCCATGGCATGGTTATCCCATAATAAATAATCCATACCCACCTATATATTATTATATTCATCCTCAACATGTGAATAAATGGTGTTACTATAGAAATTTTGAATTAGTGACTCAAAACATAGTGGGAATTTAATAGGTGGTTAATTCATCCATGTTTGTAATTCTTCCTCTCTAATATGTTTTCCATGGGGTCTTCACTCAGTGAACCTGTGACATAGCACCTGCATTCGTGGGATATTAAAGAATACCCCTAATTTCACTAGATATTGATAAATATCTCCAAAACTCTTTTTGTTTAACCCACCCCTAATTTCACTAGATATTGATAAATATCTCCAAAACTCCTTTTGTTTAACCCCCCTCCCAATACATCTTTCATATAAACCCCTTTTTATACCCCCCAATACCTATAAACCCCTTCAGACCCCACATCCCCCCCAATATCTACAATATATCGACCTTATTTTTCTCAATTAAAAAAAACCCTTTATGAATGGACTTGTTAAGATATTGCTCAACAAGGTGAAGCCCCTATGATCTTTTCATTTAATAACTTCATCTCCCTTTAACAACATAGTGGGGTGCAATATAAAATGGTATATAGGTCACTTTTTTTCAAAATATTGATTGAAAAAGTATTGAACATTAAATCAATGATATTAGCAAACACAATGCATTTGTTATGTCCAAAGAAGAAAATAATTCAGTGAAAATTCAATCTCTATCACTTACAATAAACTTGGGGATTCCATTTAGATTATGAACAATTTCCATAAATGTTATGGCTATTGTACTTTATTTAAAAGGATGAGAAAGTGAGAAAAATGGGAATACTTTGTGATTCAATCCACTACTACCATGGTGACATTCTTTCCTTCATACTTGGGTAGACCTATAATAAATTCCACTGAAAACTATACCCAATGTTTACTTGGTATAGGTAATGGTTGTATGAGACCTGATATCTTGATTTTCTCTACCTTATTCTATTGGCAAGCCACACATTCAACAAAAATAATTTGAACATCAGTGTCAAGAACTTCCCACAAAAAATCCTTCTTGATCATATGGTATGTGCAATTCAAAAAGTACCTTTATTTAAGTTGAGTATTCTTACATAAATATATGTGATCTTGTTACCATAGTAAATCATTCTTAGATAAAAATATATCTAATGCACTTGGGTCTTCTTGTTGTTGTTGACTGATCTTGCATACCTTCTAATATTGCTTCCATTCTGTCCTTGGTTTTTGCATCCAATCAGATTATGGAATGGAAATAGCACATAGTGATCCCTCTGTGTCTTCTTATTTCCTTGAAAGTTCATTTTCCGTCATATCTTGTTTTGTTTTTTTGTATATAATTTCAAAGTGATAATGATGAAGACCAAACATAGGGGTCATGAAGATTAGTTTACTTTGAATTCGATCCTCAGACCTGTGGATTATATGACCCACACATGGATAGAAATATGTCTATGGAATCAATTAAACCTCAATCAATCTCCTTTCACCTGTACACTGGATTATATATATGAGTATTTAATTCAACCTAGCCTTATGAAATTCATAGGAACTTTATTATCCTCGAATTGTTGTCTATCCCCAACCATCATAGAGTTGGAACCATTCTCCATTCTCACAAACAGGTCTCATTCAGTTCACTATAAGTCTCGTAGCTCGATCCATTAGAGTTTTATCAGTCTCTTCCATATGACCTCAGACTATGACCTAATGCTCATAGCCAACCGTTTAGCTCCCCACAGACCATCATAATTCTCTTGTCAGAGTGTCATCGCTAACTCCAATGATGTGAGTCCCTCCGACCAATTCAGGCTCTGAGAAGCTTAGACTTCGACGAGTTGAAGACTCTGATGGTTCAAAATTTATCTTATCGGAGTGTTTTGAAGTGGTCTCACTCCGATGGATCTGTGATACTCCAATAGTTCAAGATATAATGAACTAGAGCCACTTTGATGACTTCACTCCAATCAAGACACTACCACATGTTCACTTCTTAAACTGTCAATATGGGTCACAGGGTTTGATCTCCTATGCGATATCCCTTGAGTTGGATAACTGTTAATCCTTCCAATGATCAATGGTCGATCTTCCTCCTCACTAGAATGTGAATTCTCTTCGTCATTACGACATACAAAAAATGTTCGTGGCCTCTCACACACACACGCATTATATTCATGGACTTGATATGATTTTTACACATAGGGTTCACGCATAGTGTTAGGTGATTTATATGTACTAAAAAAGACACTAAACTACCCTCAATTAAATTGTCAACCCGGGGTAAGTAAACTTAGAGTTGTAGAAAAATGTATGCCAAAGGTAAAAGGTTGGTAGGAGTATAGTCTAACTAAGGAATGCAGCTATCTAGGGCTAATCTACTCAAGCAAACCTATCTAATGAACAAACCCTAATAGGCAAAATGAAAACTAGGTAACCTAAGCACCTTTGGGCCAAGGACTGATGGATAGTTCCTAAGAAAGCGAGTAAAAACCCTATTCAAAGCAAACTAGTTCATGACAATAAGCAAAGGTAAACTACTAAGCATACTAAACAAATGAAAAAAGAAAACTTCTTTAACTTGCCAACCTACATTAAATGAGCAAATACCCTGTGAAAGCAATTAAATAAGAAAGTAAGAAAAATCACCTATCTAACCTATTAAAGCAAATAGACAAGTAAGCAAAGACACCTAACTAACCTACTAAAACAAAAGAGCAAGTAAGAAAAAACAACTAAAGCAAATACGCAACTAAGCAAAGACTTCTCATTGAACAACTACCTAGCCTAAGAGGCAAGTGGACTAAATGCCTAATGAAAAACTATTTCTAATGCATGAAAGGAAATTTAAATGCTCAATGCAATACAGGAAAGGAAATCTATTCTATTGAAAGCAAGAAAGACTAAAAACTTATGAAAACAAGAAACTATCTCTTCTAATCTACGAAAGCAAGAAACTATCTTTAATCTATGAAACAC
>SNQJ01S0056261.1:25815-37845 GCA_010110895.2 Picea sitchensis
CCATGAACCATACACAACATCAAAACTTAAAACTGGAGTATAATTCTTTCATTCAAAAGGGAAGCATCATCATATTTTATGAGAGATCATCCAAACCATTTAGCTCCATGTTTTAATCACCCAACCACCACATATTACCATAAACATTTTAAACCATGATATGAAACAAATGAACTGTAAAAAATTGTGTTGCTACCATCACATAGGCAAACAAAATATAAGCATTGCTTATCCACCATAGTGCCATAAGTATAACAAAGGGGTCCTAGCTACTAGTATATTATTAATATAGTTAAATAATAAATCTTGGCAATCATTTGTGAGCATAGTATTCATCATTGTGCTTTTAAGCGTCAACAAAGACCTTTGAAACTTTATGGGACATACTGATAGCAAAAAATTTGATACTGTAAAATTAGGTACTAACAAGTAAAACTGCCTTCCTTCCCCTCTACTATTGGAATGATGAAACTATCAGAAATATTGGGAAGACATAGGGAAAATATATAGATAGATTTGAGCCCAAGGAGGGACTCTAAGCCTATGCTAGAATTTGCGTAGAAGTGGATTGAGAAAAATGCCTTCCAAAAGCAATCAGCTTAACCATGGACAATTGGTCATACCTACATAAGGTTGACTATGAAAAACTTCTATTCAAATGCAAGGCTTGTCAGGAATACAAGAACTTCACAAGAAACTACCCAAAGATGATTTATGACTCTACTACAGAGTTGAATGAACAATGGAAATAAACTAAGAAGAAGAGGCAGGTTACAAAGAAAGGAGCTCCTCCAAATCCGAAAAAATCTCAATTCGCTTAGGGATCTTCCTCTAGTACAAAACCCTCCTCCTCCAAGAAGCCCCTTAATTCCAACCCCCTGGCTTCAAATAATAATTTCGACACTCTCTCTAACCCATAATTATAGGAAGAGAACTCAATGGATTTGAAGGTTTATGTGGTGGAGAAAATAATCCCTCCCTTAGGTGAATCCATTGTTGTCACACCCCCCCTTCAAACCCTGAGCTTAGATTGGATCCCTCTTCACCTCACGAGGGGGATGTCCTTTATGATCCATTGGATAATGAGTCCAAAAAGGTATATGATCCAAACCCCTAAGCTAAGAAATTCATATGAAAATATAATTCTCAAATCCGAGAAGCAGTAACAAATCAGGAAAAATAACTCAGGAGGCAGAAACGTATAGATAATTTGGTTAGGAAAAAACCACGACAACCAAGAAATCAGGGCACCTCAAATGCCTCAAAAGGAAGAATTCCCAAATCTAGTTCTAAATGATGAAAGCCATTTTTTGGAATCGTATAGGAATGGGAAGCATGAATAAACTAGATCTAATCAGAATACTAGTCAAAGAAGAGAAACCCCAACTCCTCCTTCTCTAGGAAACAAAGAATAAGGACTTGGATGTCCTTCAGGAATTGGATTATATTTGGGGAAAAAACAATGGTTTGGAAGTTAGTTTGTGAGGGGCTTCTAGCAATATTTGCACCATATGGGACCCCCTTTTCTTCAAATTGGAGAGCTGGTAGGAGTCTCCTCACTGGATCTTGACTCAATCGTTGCATCTTCCCTCAGGTATGTATTGTTCTATCATAAATGTAAATATGCCCTACTCTCCTCAAGAAAAACAACAAGGATGGAATTCACTTTTAAATATCCCAGGGGAAACAAGGAACATGAAAGTCATTGTATCATGGAATTTTAACACCCCTTTGGATATCAGAGAAAAGAAAGGGGGAAACTCGGTTTATGAACCCAAAAGGAAAGTAATGGAATATTGTATATCCTCTTTTTACTTGCTTGACATCAAGCCCTCCAAATGGATGTACACCTGGTCTAACAAAAGGGCAGGCTCTGGATTTATAGCCTCTAGACTCGACAGATTTATTCTAAGTGGATCCCTTTTGGAAGATTCATGTATCCCCTCTTCATGAATCCTCCCTTGTTCAGGCTTTGATCATCATCCTATCTCTCTTCTACTTTCCTACCCCATAAACCTTGGCCCTGCCCCTTTTTGTTTCAACCCCCTTTGGGTCCTTGAACCCTCTTACATTCCCCTCATTTCCTCAACTTGGAACCAGTGGGTTCCAGGTTCCCTTGTTGTGATCTAGGAGAAGAAACTTAAATTATTTAATGAATCCCTTAATGTTTGGGTCAAATCCAAACCCAATCATATTGAAAAACAAAAAATAGAAGCAATGCAAAAAATGGAAAAGATTATGGAAAAGTCAGAATCTAAACCTATAACCCAAGTATCTTTAGAAGAAGAAAATAAGACCTTCTAGTCCCTCCAAAAATCCTTCAAATCAAAATAAGAACATTGGAGACTCAAATCAAGAAGTTTATGGCTACGGGAAGGAGACATGGACACTAAATTCTTCCACTGCCAAACTGAAGCAACGTTATGGAAAAACAAAGTCTCAACTATCACAAATGGGAATGGAGAAGAAATATCAGACCAGAAACAAATCAAAGAAGAGGCTTTCAGACACTTTGAAAAATTATATAAAAATACTTCATAGTACACCTAGATTCCTTGCATGCTCAGTAATATTCTGGCTCTAATTACACTAGAAGAGAATGAGAAATTATGAAAAAGAAGATGAGAAGAAACGGTCTGGGGAGTAATAAGTCACATGAACCTAGAAAAGGCGCCTATTTTGGATGGTTTTTCAGCACATTTCTACCAAAAATGTTGGACAATTATAAAAAAGGACCTGCTAAGAATGATACAATATGTGCAAAACTCAAGAAAAATTACTGGAAATACAAATTCCACTTTCCTTTCCCTCATCCCCAAAGATCTCAACCTCTCTTCCTTTACTTTATTTCACCCTATTTCCCCATGTAACATCTCATATAAAATCATCTCCAAGATCATAGTTAGTCGCCTAAAACCCATCCTTCCCCTTCTTATGTCTCCAAATCAAGGGGGATTTGTGGAAAAAATACAAATGGTAGATAACATCCTCCTAGTACAAGAAGAAATACACTCTATCCAAGTCATAGGGGACCAAGTAATGGCCATTAAAATAAATAAGACCAATGCCTTCGATTGAGTAAGACACAACTTCTTGATGGCATTCCTCACTGGATTTGGATTCACTGAAATCTTCCTCTCATGGGTAGTCACATTCTTCCATTTCCATTGGATGGCTCCTTTGGTAAATGATATACCAACCCCCTTCTTCAAAATCAGGATTTGGATTCACTAAAATCTTCCTCTCATGGGTAGTCACATTCTTCCATTTCCCTTGGATGGCTCCTTTGGTAAATGATATACCAACCCCCTTCTTCAAAATCACTCGTGGTGTTCTCCATAGGTGTCCTCTCTCCCCCATTCTCTACATCATAATGGATGAAGTGTTAAGGAGAAGATTGGATAAAGAGATATTGCAAAAAACTATCCCAGGTATTAAAATAACCCATGGGGTAAAGAGAATAAACAACTCCCAGTTTTCATATGATACTATTCTTCTAGGAGGGGCTTCTTCAATAATAGCTAATAGGTTTAAAAAGATCATGGATGATTATTCAACAGCCTCGGGAGGTATCATTAATGTAGAAAAAAGTCAAATATATGCTTGAAACCCCCCAACCGTAATTCTGAGTAGAAAAGCCAACATTATAAATTTCCCCTTCTTGGAAAATTGGGAGTCTTTTAAATATTTGGGAATCCCCATATGTTTCAAATCTCTTCCTACATCATCTTGGAATCCAATTATGGATAAGATAAAATCCATTTATTCCATCAGTGGGGTTGTTATTTGTTAAATCCAACTAGTATAGTAGTCTTCATCCGGTCTGTTCTTTCATTTCTGTCAATTTTTCAGTTTTCCTCACTTCATGCGCCATTTAGGATCAAATCAACAATTGCTCAAGAACTCAGAAGATTTCTTTGGCAAGGGGGTCACTCCAATTCTAAGTGATTCCACTCAGTAAATTGGAATATTGTCAGGGCTCCAAGAGCTTGTTGAGGTTTGGGAATTAAGGACCCATCCATTGTTAACTTGTCCCTTCAATCCAAGATTCTTTAGAGGCATATTTCAAGGAAAAATGAATGGTGGAATAGAGTGATTTATCATAAATATTTTTCGGGCAAGAGAACCTGTTGCCTAGAGGATGGGATTGCAGTGCAAGGAGGCTCCCAAATATGGAATATTTTTGAAATATTCTCCTCCCCTAATCCAAAAACATCTCACATGGATACCAAGGAATGGAAAAAATATACTAATCCATTTTGATAGCATTATTGGAAATCCACCACTTCTTTCAGATCGATACTTTTATCCCCTTATATCTTGGCTTCAGGAGCAAGGGAAACTGGATTTGTACAATATATCCTCCTAGAACATCACATCGTGGAAATGGTTAGGATGGAATCTGGGAGCTCCTCCCCTCCTCTTAATTATCTCTCTCATCTTCTCATTAATCAGCTCAAAGTTTGTACCCCCGTTCATTTGTCCAGAAAAGACTCTTAGGGTTGGGGAATTCAAGAAAATTCGGTCAAAAAAGGGTATAAATCATTTCTTGCTCAGATCTCTCTTCCTCTCCCCTCGACCAACTGGAAACATATTTGGAGCAGGGGTAGCCTCGTGGAAGTCAACATTTTCTGTTGGACTTTATCTCATGGGAAAATTCTAACGAGGGACAATCTAGATAAAAGAGGCTTCTCAGGACCCTTCAGGTGTACACTTTGTAAGAAATCTTCAGAAACTATTAATCGTGTATTCCTTGAATGTCTTATGTCTTAGATGGTGTGAGAGGTTTCTCTCCAAAATTTGTACCCTCAGGTGCAATGGCCCCCATCTTGTGAAACGACATTCAATCGATGGTAGTACCTCTAAAATGTATCCTTCTATAAAAAATGGATCTTTAAAAAAGTATGTTTATCTCTCCCCAAATTTATTTGCTGGAAGATCTGGTTGGCTAGAAATAAAGAAATCTTAGTTGAAGAAAAAACCATCCCCTCCCAAGTGGAAAACAAATCCATAAGCCTCCTCTCAGATCATTTCAAAAATCAAATCAATCCCCTAGAGCCTCTTCAATGTCTAGATAGCAACGAGAAGGATTGTTTTAAGAAATTCCACTTCCCACACCCTACAATTTCCCCCCTCTTTCTAAACTCAATTTGCAAATTCAACTCTTCTCTTGGGAATTCATTGAATGGAAATAGGCCCAACAACAATTCCAATTCATCCTAAGTTTTGACGAAGCCTTGAAAGGAAACCCTAGGGCGGTAGATGTGGGAGGGATTTTTTATGACCCAAGAGGGAACAAGAAATTAACATATGAATGGAACATTGGTGTGTTGGAAACATGCCAACGAATTTTTCCATGTGGTCACATGGAGATGCAGATGCACATGAAGATGCACATGCACGTGCCCATGCACATCCGCATGCATGCAATCTACTTATGAACTGTTTGTGTAACTATGTTATCTATTCATGATTAGTCTATGTAACAGAGTGATAGATGTTACATATACGAGCCTACCCTTATAGGTAGAGGACAATGTGAATGGGAGGACAATGTGAGCTAGAGAGTAGTGAGTGTCTGAGGAGAGGATGATTGTATGCATGGGTTGGCTATTGTAATTCTCCCTTGAATAGAAGAAGACCGATAATCATTGCCCATGGTTTTTTCCTGATTTGGGTTTCCACATAAATCACTGTGTCAAGTGTGTGTTTATTGTTCTTGGTTTCATGCATGTTTATTCTAGCTCGTTTATGCTCTAGTTTTGTGCTCTGTTTTGCTTCTGCTTCCCAACAAGTGGTATCAGAGCTAAGACGAATTGAGTAGGTTCCGCAGGTGAGCCAAGGCGAATTGCATACAGGTCTCCTGTGAACACAAGAATGTGTGATTGAGTGAGTAGCAATTCATCGACGCTCCCCAAAGAGTGTTAGAGGTGCGCCGACACTCTCACACTTAAGAATTACCAATTTTCAGGAAATCAACGCACACGGTTTTCTACAGCACAGAGCGTCGACACATTAGCGCTCCCCCATCCACACTCAATGAGCGTTGATAGTTCAAACTAGCGCTCCCCCGTCCATAGTAAAGGAGCATCAATCTTCAAGGAACAAATTTTGCATGAGGAACCAAAAAAAATTCATGGTTTTAAAAATTCGAGTGGAGAGTTTTCTTTTGTCTTATTCTAAATAAGACATGGGTGTTTAAAAGGTGAAGGATCCACTTGTCTTATTATGCATAAAAGGGTTGAGTTTTTTTAATGAAAGGGGTGATGTGGAGAATACTTTATTCTTCATAAAGTTCGAACCTTTTTTAAAACACTCTTGTCTTATTATGGAGATTTTTTAAAGGTGACCTTTGGTAAAAGGGTGGAAGAGGTTAGCTTTTAATAAAAGAGTTTTTAATAAAGTTTTTTTTAAACCTTTTAATTAAAATTATATTTTTTGGGGTTTAACCTTAAATATAATAATAATCCTCTAGTATAAAAAGGCTTAGTTTTATAAGCAGTGGTTTTTGGCGTTTTTTTGTTAATGGAAAAAGTGCAGTGTTTTAAGTTTGAGATGTAGAAATGCAGCGGTAAGAATAGCTTTGCGCTATGGAAACTCAAGATGAGGGATCTTCTTGTGCAACAAGGATTGAAAAAGGCATTGGCTGGAAAGACAAAGAAATCGGCAAGCATGATAGACGAGGACTGGGAGGATCTGGATGCAAGAGCCCTCAGTACTATTTGTTTGTGTCTGGAAGATGGGGTATTGTTTAACATCGTTGAAGAGGAGACAACAGCAGGTTTGTGGACCAAACTGGACAGTCTGTATATGACAAAGAACTTGTCAAACATAATCTTCCTGAAGAGCCAGTTGTACAACTTGCGGATGAAAGAAGGTATGAAAATTGTTGATCACTTGAATGTTTTCAATACTCTTATTTGTCAATTAACTGCTATGGAAGTAAAGTTCGAAGATGAAGACAAGGCGGTTACGTTGCTATGTTCATTGCCTGAGTCTTGGGATCCTATATGGTTTATCACAACATATACCATTGATTATGACATTATTGTGGGAGCTTTTTTGTCTGAGGAGATGAGGAGAAGATCCAGTAAGGAAACCTCAATAGCAGAAGCAATGGTGGTCAGAGGTCAATCTACAGAAGGATGGCAAGATCAGAAAGGTACAGCCAGGTCTAAGTCAAAAGACAGTAAGGGTAAGGAAAAATGTTGGTTTTGTGGCAAATATGGGCATCTCAAGAAGCATTGTTGGAAAAGACAACAAGCATCCATAGAGGACTCCACAATAGAAGCAAATTCAGCTACAGGTATGGTTGATGAAGTTTTGTCTGTCTGTTGTGTCTCACCACCTATGTTCACATAAAAGGTGCAAGGTGGTGATGGTTGAGTCACCGTAAAATAATAAATAAATAAAATGTATTTACTTTGGAGTTGTAGAAATTATTGACTGCATGTAAATGGGCATATGTTTGTAAGACATGGATAGGCATGCATACCCCTAGATTATCAGGTCACCTATGAAAGTCTAGACATAGATTTAGGTATATTGAATATGTGGGGGGGCATGTATGTTGGGTTAACCTTGACTCGGTGAAAGAGTTAATGAGTTAAATCTATTTTTAGGTCAAAGCAAGTGGTTTTTCGGGTCCATGTGTTTTGGGTATCATGTGGTATTGTGTCCATGGATTGCATGTAATGAAGCCTATAAAATGAATGGTGAACTCCATTGTAAATGGGCTTGGAGGTAAGTGGTGAAGGCTTACTTGGTCGGTTTGGCCGGATTTGGTCAAGGTTGTTCGAATGCAAAGTTCGAGGTGGAGTAGTGTGTCTAGTTTAGAAAAGTGGGTCTGTAGAAATATTGATGTGTTGGCAGGTCAATCAAGTGTTTGAGAATATATGATGAAGGTAAGTTCATATCCATGGAACTTGGAAAATATTGCAAGGAAGTTGGGATCGAATAGTCATGTTCAGTAATGCCAAGTTGCAGCAATAGTTTTGGACATAAGCGGTTGTGCTATATGGTAACTCGGTCACCATCGATTGCAAAAGACAGGAAGATTCGGGAAGAGGTATGAACGGGTCATCTGGTAATTACTCAAATGTGAAATTATTTGGTTGTGATGCTTATGGTTTTTTATCATCTTTCTAAGTATGCCCTAGATCAAACATGTAGATCTTTGATATGGTGATGATGTTAAAGGGTGCATACTGTGGGATCCTACTACCCACATAATCATCATGGACAAAGATGCAGTGTTTGATGAATATCCTTTTATAAGGATATGTATATGGAACAACCATAATGGTTAGTTCAGAATCGCAACAGGAGATTTGTTTGCAAACTCAAAAATCATCGTATGGCTTGAAGCATGCTAGGTAAATGGTACAAGATGTTTGATTCCTTCATGGTGAGCCAAATTTTACAAGAAGTGAGTATAACCATTGTGTTTATGGTATATTCATTATCTTGGTGTTATATATTATGCTTGTTGCAAGCACATGCATGGTTGAGATCAACAGGTTGGCTCANCAAGATGTTTGATTCCTTCATGGTGAGCCAAATTTTACAAGAAGTGAGTATAACCATTGTGTTTATGGTATATTCATTATCTTGGTGTTATATATTATGCTTGTTGCAAGCACATGCATGGTTGAGATCAACAGGTTGGCTCAGTTGGTTAGGATGTTTGTTATGAAGGATCTAGGAGCAAAAAAATAAATCTTGGGCATGGAAATACACAGAGATAGGAAATATGGTAAGCTTGGTTATCACATCATAAGTATGTGTTGAAGATACTCAGAAAATTCGGTATGAATAATGTGAAACTGGTAAAATCCCTTTGGCTTTCCATTGAATTTTTTCTTCAGGTTTATGTCCTAATTGATGAAGAAGAAAAGGGTTATATGTATCGAGTATTATATGATAGTAGGAAGTTTTATGATTGCGATGGATAAATGGTCAGCATTTCACATGCAGATGGTGTTTTCAGTAGACACATGGAAAACCAAGTAAAGAGCATGGAAATGGATTCTTCAAACACAGAAGCACAAGTATCACCTACAGTGGTTGCAGTGATTTGATCTGTGGTTATGATTCATGAGATTTGGACAAGTACATCGGTCTATTAGACATGTTACTGATGGATATAGAATGGTCCATGCTGGAGTGAATCGTGCAGGCATGTTCACGTAACGGTATTGTTAGAGAAGTTGTAGAGTTGCGATGGTGTTTAGCTTCTCTTGCAAAGAAGGTGATGGATGAATTAATTAAGAGCATGATATATCAGGTAAATTGTTGTCAAGGTGGAGATTGTTGGAAACATGCCAACAAATTTTCCTATGCGGTCACATGGAGATGCACATGCACGTGCGCGTGCATGCAATATACTTATGAATTGTTCGTATAACTATGTTATCTACTCATGATCAGTCTTTGTAACTGAGTGATAGATGTTATATATACGAGCATACCCATAGAGGTAGAGGACAATGTGAATGGGACAACAATGCGAGCTAGAGAGAAGTGAGTGTTTGAGGAGAGGATGATTGTATGCCTGGGTGGGCTATTGTAATTCTCCCTTGAATAGAAGAAGACCGGTAATCATTGCCCGTGGTTTTTTCCCGACTTGGGTTTCTACATAAATCACTATGTCAAGTGTGTGTTTGTTGTTCTTGGTTTCATGCATGTTTAATCTAGCTCATTTATGCTATGGTTTTGTGCTTTGTTTTGCTTTCGCTACCCAACATGGTGATCCCTCAAACAATCAAACATAGGCCAATTGCACTACTCTAGGGATTGAAATTGGCAAAGGAACAAGGTATCATTGCATGCCAAACTACTTTTGTACCCAAAGAATATTCATCTATGTGCTATCTTAGGAAGAATTCACCTTGAAATTCAATATTTTGACACTATCAGCTTCTTCCACGTGTTAAGAGATAATAACAATGAGGTTAACAAACAATCCAATCAAGCTATCTGACTCCAGGAAGGAGTTATCTCAATCAATGGAATGCACTCCATTGAAATCATCCCATGACTTGAAAATATTCAACGATCTTTCTCATTTGGGGATGCTCTTGACTCTTCTCCTATTTGATTGGGACAGGTCCATTTGACCCCTTTAGATCTAAATCCAAAACATTTAATAAAAAATGGGGGGAGCCCCCCCCCCCAAGAGCACATCACACAATATTAACGAGGGCATATCATACAACATTATGGAATGAAAATCATTCAAACACAATCACATGTCAATCCCTCGTCACTTCCTCATCAACACGTACTTGAAATTCATTACCACAATCTCACTATAACTTCACTCGAAGGCAATAGTCATATATAATACCTTGCAACATGTTTTCTTTGAAATGTGGGATGGGAAGAGGTACTTGCATATCAGCCATAGCTTCTAGCTATGATTGTAGAAGGTGGTCAACAAATGGCAGCGAGGAAGCTTATGTGTGGGATCTAGGTGGAATTTATTCTCGACAAGGGATACGATATGGCCAAATGCAATTCTCTGGGTGGTGTCGAATCCTCTGTGTTTATTGCCTATGCATCCTTCATTTCGTTTCTAGGCTCACTTTTCTCTGAGTACACTTAGGAATCTAGAACCCAAACGATGAAAATGGAAGATCGAAGCTCAGGAAGTTGGGCTCAGTGAATTGTGTAGCTTGAAAGCGAGTTGGAAGACACCTAGAATTCAATTTTCACTCTTCAAATTAGATTCAGTGGAATTTTGTCCCACTTGCTCATAGTGTTAGAGGAATCCGTGAAGCAGAGGAAATAATTTGCACAACTGAAAGATGAATGCAGTGCCCTCTGTAAGCAAATTGAAGAAATGAGAACTCGACCTCAACAAGGGGCACAATCACCACCAATCTTTGAAGCATCAGAGCAATCTGAAGCAACCACATTTCTTGTAGCGGATCCAAAATAATTGGACTTGAATTTACCAGCACCAAAAGAAAAGCAATGGCAATCTGATGGTCCTAACAACTAAGTTTTTTTAGTATATTCATTTTTGCTTACTTATACTAGGGGTTTATTAGAAATTGTATAAAGAGAAATATTTTGGCAACAAGAAATATGGGATAAGAGCATTCTTGAACACAGTAAATATAATGACTCTATTTTAAGACTCTTTTGATAGCTTAAATATCGATTTTGGACTAATTGTAATACTTGGGCATTTTAGAACGTTGTTTTTATATCAATAAATATTCCTAGTGTTAAAAAAAATCAGTATCCCAAAAACATTCATTCATCAAATATGCTCACTATGATTATCTCGAACTTAGGTGCTTAAAATATGTAAGCCACACTAGGCCGAGGATTTGTTCGTCTTAATCAGCTATTACAGAAAATTACTTCGTGACTTCGTTGAGTTAGTTGGAAATGCCACAATGAACATGCATGGATCTATGTGTAACGGGCATGCATGGTTAAGTTTATTGGGAATCCCAGAATGATCATGAATGGCTCCATGTGTAACAAACATACATGGAACTAGTGGAAGAGGTTTAATTACGAGTGTGTTTGGTGTCAGAGTTTTCATTCGGGATCATTCTCATTGTACACCGTTTTCGTTAAAAAAAATTATATAATAGATTGTTTAAAATAAAAATAAAAATTTAAATTTATAAAATTATTTATATTAAATTTAGTTTAGATTTACAATGTAATTATTTTAATCTCTTTTTAAAATTGGCATGATTGATTGATGGTTATTTTTTATTTAAATTTCAAAAAAATTAAGATAAAGCATATTTCATTTTTATTTATTTAATTTTTCAAATTTTTATAATTAAAATTATTTAAAAATATATTAAAAAAAGTTGATATCAAAAAAATTATCTAAAAAATAAAGTTATAACTTATATTGTTATTATTCAATTTTGAAAGAATTTACAATTAAATTTATTTACTCACTAACTTATTCTATTTCAATTAATAAAATAAATTTTATAATTACGTCTAAAGGAGAATACCTATTGGAGATGGGCACAATTAATCAACTTTTAATTT
>SNQJ01S0056262.1:0-31558 GCA_010110895.2 Picea sitchensis
TTGACCTTGACCTATAGGGGAATTCTTCAATCTCTTTCCATTTTCCATCACAATTCCCATAGGGTCATCGACAAGCCTCCCTTGTGTTGGATTTATCCTTCAAAAAAATGAGGGGTACATCTTTTGAGGTTAAAATGATAGGTGTTCCAAGTTGTGTCACACATTTGGTGTTTGGGTTTGGATTTTCCAAAACTACAAACTGTGCGATACCATTTTTGGTGTTGTTGATGGGGAGGATTTTGAATCCTTTCCGACCCTTAATGACACTTGGAAAGCCTATCCCAAATCCTTTACCCATAACTTTCCTGGAGACTCCATTTGAAGGAAGTTCCCTTTTATCTTTTGATGAGATTTTCATAAAGTTCATCTAGCAACTCCATTGATGTATCATGGAAGAATATTCATATCCAACTGATTACTCACTAGGGTTGTGGGATGGCATCCCAAAATTTGACGGTGATGCATTTTCAACCATTGCACATGTTATCAAATTTACTGACTACGTTGGTTGCTGTGATGTGACCCTAGATGATGATTTGTAGAATTTTTTCTTGTTTTCTCTAGATAGGAAACAATGGGCTTTGATCAATCATACTCACATCCCAAAGGGATTTTATCAAGCATACTTGCAGTAAATTATGGTCATTTGGAACACCCAAATACCCTTTTACTCTTTCTTTCTTCTTTCTCAGGCCTATGCGTGCACTAGTTTTCAACGCGTACCAATGCACAATGTCGACATATACTCCCCGTATCAATAGTACGCATGAACCACCTGGTTTTTTCCTCGCAGCCCTAAATTTTAGTGTGCACACCCATGCACCATTATTTTTTGTGCATTTCCAGCACTGGACCCTGCATTGTCAAAATTTAGTACGCACACTGGTGCATTCTTATTTTATGCACACCATGGCCGCACTATAATTCCAAATTCGACCACTTACCAATATGAATTTTTACCTTAAGTAGATAATCGATCCATGCAGGCTCAGTGTTGAAACTGGAGCTCTTATACCATTTTGTAACGTTCCCCTATTACCAACACTAACACAATGCTCTGATACCAATCTGTAACATACCCATCCTACTACTGAGCAATGCCACTCCAAAAATCTAATGTGTAGATTTTGCATTATAACATTTATCTGCACATAAACATGTGAGGTAATGCACATGATTGCAAGCTAGATCACAACACATAAATTTTCCTCTTCAAACACTAGTTATAATAGCAGAACTAATGCATAATACAACTACGCACTAAATCATTCAGTGCACACCAGTATTACTGCGTGTGTAACCACTATGAACACATGAATACTATTGTGCACACAACCATTCTCTGTCACACACAGATTCAATTCTCTTTGTGCAAGCAGATATGCCTCCTCGTGTGCACAGTGATTCTAGCCTCTTGCATGCATGAAAATTCTATCCTTGCCTTGGAAACTCATGACCATTATTACCAAGTTAAATAACATAAATAATTAATAATCGTCATACTCTGCATGCGCGAAAATAATTACTGAATACAACATCATGCTTACATGTACAAACAACATCATACAAAATAACGACAATTAATTATATGCAACGTCATACAAAAAATAAACACATATCAAACATAGATAATTACTCACATAATAAATTAGACAAGCACATAAAGGACACTTATCTTTTTATAAAGAGTCACCAACTGTGAACAGAACTCAGACATTCTTCCCAGCCATAGAATTTTTTTCTCATATACTTTTAACAATAGGTCATCCCCGAGCTAGGGCATAAACTCCACCAGGACAAAAGGATTCCTAATGCCAATCCAACATATGATAACCAACAAAATTTCTTAGCCCAAGGTGCTCAACTACTGCAACCAACCTACAATTTCTCATTCCCCACATGCATGTCCCACCCTAGGAAGTGTGCCTCTTCTCTACTCAACAGTCCATCGATAGCCCCACTTCCCTTCCAGGGCTTCAACACAAGGCCAAAGAGGAAGTCTTACATCCTTGTAACTAATGCCCAATGCACCAGGGAACAATTGCTACCAAATCTCTCACCTAGAGAGAATTATCACGGGCCTGACAACCCGCCTCTTCGACAACAAATATCTCACTTGGAGAGAATTCTCACGGGCCTGACAACCCTCCTCTTCAACAAAAAATCTCTCACCTACAGAGGATTCTCACGGGCCTGACAACCCTCCTCTTCGACAACAAAAAATCTGGTTACTATATGGAAAATCCTTTCCAAGTTTTTCTTTATAGTTAAGGAAATGATCATTCCCCGTTCAGATGGTTCGACCCTTGAAGAAAAATGAGTGAATAGCCCCAAAATACACTAAGGTTCAACCATATATTTGCATGGTCATAACTAGACACTTGTCACCTTCAGAATTAACTTTATCCACTTGGTGAATCGTTCCCATCCCTCACAAACTTAGGATAAATAAATATCCATAAATTATACTTTTAGGAAATATCAATAAAATATTCCCTCGGACTTAAGCACCCCTTTTCCCTTTTTACTGGAGTTTAACCCCCCGTCTTTTTTCATTTGATTAGTATGTGTGCAATGATGTGATTTTATTAATAATTTGAGTGTGATTACGTTTTACAAGGATAGGCACACTGGCCTTTTTGCATCCCGACTCACCAAACCAATAACCACACACAGGCTCTCCGACCTCATACATACATACATACATTACATATATATATATAACTCGATCCTATGTGCACTTCATGGTAATCCTCGTGCACTTACTCAGGTGTGCGCAACACTATGGAATGCACATGCTCTTTCTTTGGAAAACAATTCCTGCGCACTACTCATGTGTGTGCAAAACTGAACCAAAACTTGGTGCCAACGGCTCACCAACCTATATGTACATTTACATTTTCATTTACAATTGGGGTTTGGATTAAGGTTATTGCATTTTGGGTTTTCGAGCTTATTGACCCCAAGAAGGGCTTGCACCTAATTTCATGAGAATAAGGAGATAAAGGCCCAGAGGTTTTGTAGCTAGACAAAGATAAAAGCCATAAATTATCCTCTAGATGCTCGTCCTAAAGTCCTGAGAGCAATGAAATATTTCTCCATAAAAAATCAAGTACCTTTAAAAAAGGAAAACATTTAATAAATAAATGTCCTGCTTGTTGAGGGAATGCATGTGCGATGTCTTTTACTTTCCTTGCACATGGCACTCAATGTGTTCTTAGCTCCAAGTGGAATTGGGGTGCTCCTTACTTTACGTTGCACATATAACTCAATGTTTTGGACCATAATAAATTAACGACAATAAAGGGCTTGGAAAAATGGTGTATTGTGAACGAGGATGCAACACACCCTCTACAAAGGCACCCATAAATGAGACAATATGAGCCCTTGATATGTCAAGAAACCCATACCCAAAATTCACACTCCCATCCACCTCATATTCACTACATTACTTAGAGAGGGTATTCTTGGGAAACACTCCTTGAAGTGGGGGATTGATCTACCCAATAGGGCACCATGAAAACCTTCCCATACCTAAAATTGGCAGATTGTATAGGTCTTTGAGCATTTGTTTAGTTTGAAAAGGGGGGATTTAATGAAAATGTTTGGGTGGTTCTTTTATTAAATGTGGCTTACTTGGCATGATACATATGACTTGTGGACCCTTGAAGGGAATACTTGATTTCCTTTGCAAGACCTTTCCAGGTTCAAGCTATTCCATGGAGGAACTGTGGCATTTTTACCTTCATGGGGGGTTGAAAACCTCAAGGATGGACGTCATACCCCACATGATGGGAAGAGGACCCCAAAGCGATTGCACACATGAGATGATGGACGTTTCCTTTGGAGGCACTTGTACAACACTAGGTGATGACATCATATCCCCTTGCACTTGGACGTTGTCCTTTGGAGGCCCAAGACGTCACCTCCCAAGCCTTGATGTCACATGGAGGCTACGGTTTTGATGGGATTGATGGTTCCGAAAGAGAGATGATATGGTTTAAAGAAGGAATATGCATGACATGACACTCTAGAGCATGAGAGATGGACACATGGCCTTTGGAGGCCCAACAAATTGTGTCTAGAGGCTCAACATCTCAGTTTTGAGGCCTAGTGTCACCCTTTTAGGGAACAACGTCACCCTTATAAAAGATTTACTTTATGTAATTTTGATTTTTGTAAATTGCAAAGGGAAATAAAGGGGGTTGTCCCCCTTTTAATTTGTTGTTGATTTTCTTATGTGGAAAAATTTGGTTTTAGATAACCTCATATAAATAGAGGTCATCTCACTTTCATTTGAGACACAACTCACTTGAGAATTACATAACTCTTGGCTTAAAGTTTTTCCCTGCTTGGGAAATTCTCTCTATCTTATCTCTTGTGCAATTGGATGCTTTACTTGTCTATTGGTTGAAGGAAGGCTAGCGACTTCTCTTGATGCTTTTTTCTTGGCAATTGTGGTGGAATATCTTGATAAGTAAGGGTTTTTCATGCTATCTCATGGATTAGGTAATAAATTTATGCAATTGTATGCTTTTCTTCTTGATTTCAAGGTTATTTGGCCAAACCTTTGGAGGAGTATAAGGGGTTACACCCTTGGAGATTTACCTTATTTGATCTATCTTTTGTTGTCATTGAAAATTCTATTACAAAGGTTTCGACAAGGAGTAAAAGGGATTACACCCTTGTAGATTTACCTTTCTAAGGTTTTTTTACTCTAGGGAGTAAAAGGGATTACACCCCTAGATGAGTAATAAACCCTAACTCATAAAAAAGAGACTCCATAACCCAATAGATAAGGAATTAATATTTTTGCATTGGAGATTGAATATTGTGCATTGGTAAAAGTGCTTTCAAAAAGATTGAAATGTTCAAGTTTGGAATAATTTTTACATGTTATAAGCTATCTTGTGCCTTGAAGGAATCTTGATTATCCAAGTGATCTAGTTGTTGTAATAAACATTTAGCTACAGTCAATATGGCCGCAACAAACATACTCTCTTTCACTGTCTTACTTACTTTTATACCACTAAAATTCACTTGCAAGCTATCATAATTGATCTACTGCTTGAGAGTTGTTGTGTGGGTGGATTGGTTGATGATTTTAGTGGCTAGAACTTGTTGTTGTAGAAAACATTTCCTCTGACCATAAGGCTGTTACAAAATGTTGTTGATAACACTTAATAAAAACCCTCTTTTGTTGTCAAAGTCTTGGTTTAATTATTGGGAAATTATATACTTATTGTTAGATTTATTTTCCAACATCATATAATTGACTTTGATGGTTAGTTTGGAGTTGTCATAACTTATTCTCTCTCTCTCTCTCTCTCTCTCTCTCTCTCTCTCTCTCTCTCTCTATATATATATATATATATATATATATATATATCTGCAATTTTGGGACGGTTTCTTGTTGATTCCCCATTGGTTTCAAGGCTTTAATGATCATATATTGTCTTGTTTCGAGCATGTCTAACATTTGTTTTTAGGCACACAACTTTGGAAACTATTTACTAACATAAGACCTTTTCTCAAGCCTCATTTCCCACCCTTAACCTTGACCTATAGGGAGATTCTTCAATCTCTCCATTTTCCATCATAATTCCCTAGGGTCACCAGGAAGCCTCACAATGGATTTATCCTTCACAAAAACAAGGGGTACATCTATTGAGGTGAAAGTGATAGGTCTCCAGGTTATTGTCACATATTTGGTGTTTGGGTTGGGGTTTTCCCAAACTTCTGGAATTGTCGCGACACCATTTAGTGTTATTGCTAGGGAGGATTTGAATGCTCGTCCATAGACACTTGGCCAAGCCTATCTCAGCCTTTACCCATAGCTTGCCTAGAAACTCCATTTAAAGGAAGTTCCATTTTATCTTTTGATGAGATTTTCATAAAATTCATCCGGTGACTCCATACGTTATCCACTTGGAAGAATATTCATATCAGCCCGAGTACTCACTAGGGTGGTGGGATGACATCCCAAAATTTGGTGGTGATCCATTTTCAATTGTTGCACGTGTTGTCAAATTTACCGAATATGTTGGTTAGCGTGATGTGACCCTGGATGATGATATGAAGAAATTGTTCTTGTTTTCTCTAGATAAGAAACAATGGGCTTTGATCAAGCATACTCGCATCCCAAAGGGTTTTCTTGTACAACCATATTACATCCGAGAATTTCTGAAACATTGTGGACCGAAATCACAACAATTTGAAGATACTATTAAAGACCTTGAGGATGATTTTTGGGAAGAAACACTTCCATTGGATCTGATTGAGAATCCAAGGGAAGTTTCTTCTTTACCCATTGAAAATCATGGAAATACAATCGAGGAACAAGAAGTTGAGGATGATTAGGAAAAGGTGCAATCTATTAAGAATGATCTTGTTGACATCCTTGAAAACCAAGCCTCCAAAGACAATATTGAATATCTTCTTGATGAAGATGAGGTTTTCTAGCTTGAGTTTCCTCCTGGAGTGATTAGTACCAAGAAAAAAGTTTATGAAGAGGGTTATCAATCCCTTGAAGAAGAACATGAGTTACCTTGTAGATGTCTTGTGAATGCTTTGATGAAACACATATTGTTCAAGAATTAATCCACGAAGGGGCTCTTTATGAAGATGGCATTAACAATTGTCACTCTTCCATTGATGAAGACATCCAGGCCTCCATTCCTCCTTCACATCAAGAAGAGAACATGGTGAGTTATAATCCTTTCAAAAAATTTAATGGTACTTTATTCTATGATTTTAGAAGTGAAGAAGTTATAAAGGAACCTTTGGACACAATAGACCCTTTGTGTAATAATGTGATTGATAACATTGATGATTTCAGACACATTGGGATGTGTGTATGTGATGTTGATTGTTTCGGTTTTGACAGAGATCCCATCTACAACATTGAGGGAAACTTCTAGATAAGGAATGCAATAGTATTTCCTTTGGAAGGTTGCTTTTCATACATGGAAAAAGGGTGACATCTAGTGATAATATGATCTGAAACTTTTTCCTTTGCAGGGGGATGGCTTGTTGTAGTGCACTTATGTTGAATCCCAACCCTACCTTGGGGATGGCTTGTAGCAATGCACTTATGTTGAATCCCAACCCTACCTTGGGGATTATCATTTTGAGGACTCAGAACTATTATTTGATGAAGGTTCTCAACCATATTTGTGCTTGAATTTTGATGGACATGGGGATGTGGACATATTAGAATAGTCAGAGATCCACACTACAAATCAACAATATTTTCATCTTAGGGATTTTGGAAAGGATTTGTAGATGAAGAGGAAACGTATTTTGAGTGTGGGGAAATATTCTTTCAATAGACATAAGCATGTTCCTTATCTCATCTCTCCTTCTCTGGGAAATCATGGGGTTTTCTTTGGATCTATCATTTCCTCTTAGTATTCAGGAATCAATGATAGTCTAAGCGAGAATGAAGACGAGCTATCATCTATATGAGGTAGTCATGTTCATATATGGATTGATCAAGCTTGTGGCCATTCTTTCTAGCGGGATTGTCTCCCTCCCACCCGCCTTCATGAGTTTCTTTGTATGTTTATTTATGCTAATTATTATTATAGGATTGGCTTATCTTTGTTGTATTACATAATTAGCACAAGGGGAGATGCTTTGATTAGAGAAGATGGTTGCAGTAGTTTTACGATTTCACTTGACATCACTAGGCACTCAACGTCTATGGGTTTTCGGGCTCCACCTAAGTAGGGAAGGTCGTTTGTTTTCTTGCATTTGCATTTCGTGTGTAGTTCAATTTGCTTTCATTTTTTTTTACATGTTTCTTTATTTGCATAGTTGTTTTACTACATTTGCTTGAATCATATTACATGTTAGTTATAAGTTTTTTGAAAAATGTATAATTTTCTTTTTAAGAGATAGTTAATTTTAAAATTTTGAAGTTTGGTTATATGAATAAATGGGTTAGTGCGCCACCCATTGATATCCAGATGTTTTTTTTAAGTGTGTGTAGGCACATGTCTTACAAGGAAGATGATGATGTTCTCATATGCACGCTCTGACAGTGCATGTCCCCATGTAGGAGCCATATATTTTGAATGAGGGTAACTGGAGATGATATATCAGGACCTGAAGTTGAAGATGTGTGGAATGTAAATTTAGATGAGTAGATAGGGCCCCTCCTCTCACCACACATCACCATGATCAACAACAACAACATCCAACACACCAACTTGGACAATAGAGGAAAACATGTCTTGCTTCATGAAGTAACAAGTTAGGTCTCATGGTAAGTGTCATTTAATAATTGAATCATTTGAGCATGTTGCAAATAGTCCTTTCTTGATTATGAAAACATATTCTTGGAAATTATACCTTTTCCACATTTCACCTTGGTGGTTGAAATGGTTTCCCTAGTAAGTGGGTCATCCTAGAGAAAAGGGTTGTTACTAGGGTCTCCTTGAAGGGTCATCATTGTACCATTCCCATCAATATTCACCACATTCCATGCTTCTTTCCCTCTGTTTCCTCAACTTTTGGGTTTAGATATTGACTCCTAAGAAGGGATTGCACCCTCATTTCATGGGAAGAAGGGCTAAAGGCCCTAAGGTATTGTAGCTAAAAAGATAAAATCCATAAATTGTCCTATAGATTCTCTCCCTAAGGTTTCAAGAGAAATCAAATGCTTCTCCATAAAATCAAAGGACCTTTTAAAGAAACAAATAATTAATAAATGTCCCGCTTATCCGGGGAATGCATTTGCGATGTATTTTTACTTTCCTTGTACATGGAACTCAATGTGTTCTTAGCTCAAAGTGGCATTGCAGTGCTCCTCAATTTCCATTGCACATAGCACTCAATGTTTTAGACCATAATAAATTACTTTTGACAATAGGGATTGGAAAATGTTGCAAAAAAATCAAGGACCTTTATAAAAGGAAAACAAATAATTAATAAATGTCCAGCTTGTTGAGGGAATGCATGTGCGATGTATTTTACTTTACTTGCACATGGAACTCAATGTGTTCTTAGCTCAAAGTGGCATTGCAGTGCTCCTCACTTTCCATTGCACATAGCACTCAATGTTTTAGACCATAATAAATTAACGACAATAAAGGGATTGGAAAAATGTTGCATTGCAAATGAGGATGCAACACACCCTCTATGAAGGCACCCATAAATGAGACAATATGAGCCATTGATATGTCAAGAACTCCATGCCCAAAAGTCACACCCCCATCCACCTTATATTTACTACATGAATTAGAGAGGGTGTTCTTGGGAAACAATCCTTGACAAAAGGGGATTGATCTACCCAATAGGGTACCATGACAACCCTCCCATACCTAAATTTGGTAAATTTTATAAGGTCTTTGAGAATTTGTTTAGATTGAAAAGGGGGTATTTAATGCACATGTTTGGGTGGTTATTTTATTAAATGTGGCTTACTTGGCATGATGCACGTGACTTGTGGACCCTTGAAGGGTGTACTTGTTTGTCTTTGCAGGACCTTTATAGGTGTAAGATATTCCATGGAGGAACTGTGCCATTTTGACCTTCATGGGGTGTTGAAAACCCAAAGGATGGATGCCATACCCCACATGATGGGTAGAGGACCCTGGAGCCATTGCACACTTGAGATGATGGGCATTTCCTTTGGAGGCACTTAGAAAACACTAAGTGATGACATCATAGCCACTTGCACTTAGACGTTGGACTTTGGAGGCCCAAAACGCCACCTTACAAGCTTTGACATCATGCGGAGGATATGGTTTTGATGGGATCGATGGTTCCAGAAGATAGATGGTGTGGTTTGAAGAAGGAATATGCATGACATGACACTATAGGGCATGAGAGATGGAAACATGGTCTTTGAAGGCCCATCGACTTGCATCTAGAGGTTCAACATCTCATTTTTGAGGCCCAACATCACCCTTTTAGGGCATGATGTCACCCTTCTAAGGGATTTACTTTATGTAGTTTTAATTTTTGTAAATTGTAAAGGGAAATAAAGGGGGTCGCCCCCCTTTTAATTTGGTGTTGAATTTCTTATGTGGAAAAAATGGTTTTAGATGACCTCATATAAATAGAGGTAATCTCACTTTCATTTGAGACACAATTCACTTGAGAATTACATAACCCTTGACTAAAATTTTCTCCCTACTTGGGCAATTTGCTCGATCTTGTCTCTTGTGCAATTGGATTCTTTAATTATCTATTGGTTGAAGGAAGGCTAAAAACTTATCTTGATTCTTTTTTCTTGGCAATTGTGGTGGAATATCTTGATAAGTAGTGTTTTTTCATGCTATCTCTTGGATTAGGTAAGAAATTTTTACATTTGTATGTTTTTCTTCTTGATTTCAAGGTTATTTGGTCAAGCCTTTGGAGGAGTATAAGGGAATACACCCTCCATCAAGGACCTATCTTTTGTTGTCATTGAAAAGGCTATTGCAAAGGTTTCTACAAGGAGTAAAAGGGATTACACCCTTGTAGGTTTACATTGCTAAGGTTTGTTTACTCTAGGGAGTAAAAGGGCTTACACCCCTAGATGATTAATAAACCATAGATCATAAACAAGAGACTCCATATCCCAATAGATAAGGAACTAATCTATTTGCATTGAAGATTGAATATTATGCATTGGTAAATGTGATTTCAAGGAGATTGAATTGTTCAAGTTTGGAAGTAATTTTTACATGTTATGACCTATCTTGTGCCTTTTAGGCGTCTTGATTAGCCAAGTGATATAGTTGATGTAATAAACATTTAGCTACAGCCAATAGGGCTGCAACAAACATACTCTCTTTTAATCTCTTACTTACTTTTCTACCACTGAGATTCACTTGCAAGATGTCATAATTGATCTACTGCTTGAGAGTTATTGTTGGGGTGTATTGCTTGTTGATTTTAGTGTCTAGAACTTGTTGCTGTAGAATTTTTTTGATAGAGCCATAAAGTTGTAACAAAATATTGCTGATAACACTTAATAACATCCCTCTTTTTCTATCAAAGTCTTGATTTAATTATTGGGAAATTATCTACTTCTTGTTAGCTTTATTTTCCAACATCATACACTTTATTTTGATGGTTTAGTTTTCAGTTGGCATAAATTATTTATTGCATATATATATATATATATATCCTTACTGCTGCAATTTCTGGAAAGAGAGGTTTCTTGATGATTTCCCATTGGTTTTAAGGCTTTAATCATCATATATTTCCTTGTTTGAGGTAGGTATAACATTGTGTTGTAGGTCCACAACCTCATAAACTATTTAATAGGCCATAAGACCTTTTCTCAAGCCTCATTTCCACCCTTGACCTTGACCTATAGGGGCATTCTTCAATCTCTTACCATTTTTCATCACAATTCCCTAGGGTCAATGGGAATCCTCCCTTGTCTTGGATTTATCCTTCA
This sequence comes from Picea sitchensis, assembly GCA_010110895.2. Taxonomy (NCBI): domain Eukaryota; kingdom Viridiplantae; phylum Streptophyta; class Pinopsida; order Pinales; family Pinaceae; genus Picea; species Picea sitchensis. Next base: position 11,399 of record SNQJ01S0056262.1, read on the forward strand.
CAAAACCTTGGGGGATATCTATTGAGGTGGAAGTGATAGGTGTTCCCAATTGTGTCACACATTTGGTGTTTGGGTTGGGATTTTCCCAAACTACAAGCTGTGAGATAACACAATCCTGTACTTTCAATTTTCACATATGTGAGTGCCTATCCTCATTGTCACTTGCGTATGTACGTGATTTCTTGCACTATATCCCACATACATACACACCGTCACTAACTTGTTAAGTGCATACAAATATGCTATTATAAGATCTCAGGCTCCAAATATAGGTGTGCACCCTCTCATCATGCACTTGACTGAAACAACATCATAGATCGAGCGGGCAACCATAGTGCTTAGTCCACTTAATGAACGAAGAGGCTTCTTATAGCAGGCGAGCTCGATTGCCTTAGGTATGCAATGTGCCAAGGGGAGCTTGACCAAGGTGTTGTGCAATAGACTTTAGGCCATGTGATGGTTAACAATTAGTTGTGGGAAAGACTTGGGTGCCCACACAAAAAAAATGAGTCAGCTAAGGTAAGGAGGGACCTCTTAGGTGAGTCAACCTGACTCACATAAGGGACATGCACACCTTAAAAAAAAGTTGTTCGGATGATTATGTGGACAACTTGGTAAGTGATAGATTGGATCATGGGAAAGATACACACCAGTTCATATGTGTGGGTGTCTATATAAGCACAAGGGTGAAGACCAAAACAAAGGAATCAAGTGGTGAAGTAACACAAGTTTTGAAACCGAGAGAGAGGAAAAACGAACTAAGGAAAGGGAAGAAAGAACCACATAAATGAAGCATGAAGGAGAAGTGATTCATCTAGCTTTCTGACTGTTGTAACAAAGGGATTTGCAAGGTGACATGACAGAGGTATGTCTTTGTATTTTTCACAAGTGTATTGTTGGATATAAATTGAGTGGAAGCTCCTTGTAATATTGTTTGGTGTGGCACAAGCTACAGGCTCGACACATTGTTGTCTTTGTAATAAAACTTGGGTATTAGGCCGATTTGGCTGCCTAGCTTACTTGCACTGTGTACTTGATCCATTCTCATTACTTGTTATATTTTCTAAGTGTGAATGTTATCAATGTAATGCTAAATGGTAAAATATTCTAAGTGTAGGCGTAGTCCCGACCAAGTAGACCATAGTGGCCTTTCTACCAAGTCAAAAAGCCACTGTGTTGCACGTTGTTGAGGATGTTAGATGTCTGCAATCCAACCAAACTCTTCAGTGGCATGACAATTGGTATTAGAGCGCAACATAGAAAATAGTTGGTCAATTTTGTGACGAGTTCAGTTTGTCGATAAAGCTCCACCATGATGAGAAAGACTCAAGAGAGAATCGACTTAGCAAGGCTGAGATTGTATGGACATTGTTTGTTTCGCACAGGTCTACGAAAGGAGAAGCTATGAAAATATGATGGTGATAGACCACAATAGGTTGTGGACAATACAAGGGAGGATGGACTAGGAACTCTACCAGAACTTGAGATTTATTTGAAGGGTGATGCCTTATAGATGGGATGAACTGGACAGAAGCACACGAAGTCTAGTGAAAGTTGTGAACATAAGGGTTTGTTGAGTTGCAAAGTTTGTTGCTATTCGTTCGACATGACACATGAGGAATGGAAAGGTTCTTTGAGAAAAAGAAAGATTGGTGCTTTGGATGGACAAGGAAAGAACATGCATCGATTATGTTTCATAGAGATGATCATCAATGTTAGGGAAGTTCAAGCACTTATTGACATAGGTGTTTCACATAATTTTATGTGGATAGAGTTGGCTAAGGAGCTTGGACTCAAGATGACAACATGTACGAAATAAGTGAATGCAATGAATTCTAAGTCAAATAAGAAAACAAGATTTGCATCACTATTCCATGTATAGTTAGAACATTGGAAAGGAAGTGCAAACTTTACAGTTTTTCCAATGGACGACTTTGAAGTCATCTTGGGGAAAGAATTCCTTAGAAGGAGCATAGTTGTTTTGGTGCCATGGTTAGAAAATATGGTTATAGTGAGTGAATGAAAGACGTGGGTTGTGCACATAACTGCATGGAAGCCTAATGGTGGAGTGCATATTGTTTATGCCTTGAGCATGAAGAGGACAACATGACACTCTGGGTCAGATGTTTATGCTGTAGTCATTGGGGAGATTGAGGAAGATGATGGAGTGGGGATTCCTATTCCACCATAACTCATCAAACTGTTGGATATGTTTTTGGAAAGGATGTTATGTGAGATACCCAAGACACTCCCACCAAGGTGTGTTATTGACCATTGAATTGAGCTAGATTTGGGGCTCCAGTGAGAACTCCCTATAGAAACAATTGAAGAGACAATTAACATAGTTGATTGATGTAGGGTTTATTTGACCTTCTAGGTCCCCATACAGTGCCCTGGTCCTCTTTCAAAATAAGAAGGACATGACGAAACTGAGGATGTGCCTTGACTACAGGGCGTTGAACAAGCAAATTGTGAAGAATATATATCCTTTTCCACTGACTATGGATTGTTTTGATAAGATAGCCAAAGCCAAGGTGTTCTCTAAGTTGAAATTGAGACATAATTATTATTAGGTTCAGATCATATAGGGAGACAAACATAAGGCATCAATAGCGACACGATATGGAATTTATGCATTCCTAGTGATCTTGTTTGGTCTATGCAACGCTCCAACCACCTTCTACACATTAATGAATGACATTCTCAGACCATTCTTGGAAAAGTTTTTGTTTGTGTACTTAGAGGATATCATGGTGTTCAACGAGAGTATGGAGAAGCAAATTTTTTTTTGTAATAAGTCTTTGAGACATTGCGAAAGCATCAACTGTTCTTGAATAATTCTAAGTGCATTTTCAGGCAGATCAAAATACCCTTCCTAGGCCATTCGATTGGACATGGAAGAATTCACATGGACCCTGCAAAGATCATTGTGATCATAGATTGGGAGGAGTCGTGCATCGTGTATGATGTGAGGGTATTCCTTGGATTATCCAACTACTACTGTATATTTGTAGAAGGCTATTCCAAGATCGTTGCACCGCTGATAGATTTGTTGAAGAAGGAGAGATCTTGGAACTTGATGAAAAAGAGTAAGTCTTCCTTCAAAGAGTTGAAATGCAAAATTTTCTCTACCCCAGTGTTGAAGCTACCCAACTTTGAGAAATTGTTTGAAGTGAAAATGAATGCTTCTAAATTTTCCATAGGAGGATTTTTTATGCATTATGAGCACCTTGTGGCTTTCGAGAGCAGGAAGCTATAGGATCATGAACAAAGATACCCAACCCATGAGAAGGAAATGACTGCACTTGTGCACTATCTATATGCATGGAGGCATTACTTATTGGGCAGACCATTTATGGTCAATACAAATAATTTCGCGATGAGTTATTTCTGACACAACCCAAGTTGTCCCCCAAGTAGGCGCCTTGGTAAGAATTCTTGGTTGAATTTGACATGACCATTGAGTATAGGCCCAATAAACTCAATGCTTCCACCTATGCCTTAAGTAGGAAGGATCAGTTAGCTTCACTTGAGGAAGATGAATCACCTACTACAATGGATGGGAGCCATATTCATGTGTTGAAAGAGTTGCAAGAGAATATTAAAGAAGGAATGCAAGTTGATCCAACAACGAAGAACATTATGAAGCAAGTAGAGGAGGGGAAGAAGAGGAAGTTATTTTTTCATGATGAGATATTGTACTTCAATGAATTCCTATATGTTCCTAAGTCAATTAATCTCCACAAGGATCTTTTGGAGGAATGTGATGAATCGCCTTGGGCTAGCCACCCAGGACAACGTAGAATACTTGCATTGTTGGAGAGATGATACTTCTGGGAGTGTATGGTGATGTAGAAGAATATGCCCAGAATTGTCTTATTTTTCAACAAGACAAGGCTGAGACTAGAATGCAAGAAGGTTTTTTGAAACCTTTGTTAATTATGGAGAATCCTTGGGAAAATGTTTCTATGGAATTCATCACACAACTTTCGACAACACATGGGTACAACAAAATCATGGGCTTGGTTGATTTTTTTTCCAAGTATGCAATTTTCATTCTAATGAAGACATCTTGTGGGGAAGAAGAGGTGGTTTAGATGTTTTTCATAGTGAAGTATTGGGGTATTTTGATGAACTTCGTTTCAGATAGAGACACAAGGTTCACTGTGAAGTTTTGGATAACACTGTTCAAAATTATTGGAATGAAGTTATTGATGAGCTCCATCTTCCATCCACAGACAAATGGATAGACATAACATATCAATGAACTATTGGAAGACTACTTGTGACATTATGTGTGGAATAATCAAGCTAACTGGCTAGATCTATTGGATGGTACACAATTCAGTTATAACTTGCAATAAATTTCTACAATGGGATATAGTCTGTATTAATTGATGAATAGAAAACAACCCATCACCCCACATATGGTGATGTAAGGATGCTATGAAAAGAGTCCATCAACCTTGGGATTTATGACAAGTTGGGAGGATCGATTGGAGATATATCATGTACATTTGACAGATGTGAGACAGAGGATGAAGCATTGGGAAGATCAAGAGATATGTGATGTGAAACTCAACATAGGGGATCAAGTCTTCATCGGGATAGGAAGGAACCAATTCATGCCACCAATTGGGATGGCTCCATTGTTGGTGTGGAGGTATGAAGGTCCTTTCAATATATTTGAGAAGACCAAGGAAGTCACTAATAAGATGGAGCTTCATTTTCAAATGAGATCCCACCTCCATGTCTTTCACATCAGTCGGTTGAAACCATGCTGAATGGACATATAGGACCCAGATAGAGCCAATCCCACCCACGACCCAACGATGATCATTGACTGACCAAAGTTAGAGGTTGAAGAAATTTTGTCTTTCATAATTTTGGGGATTGGTAGGAATCATTGGCATGAGTATTTCGTTCATTGGAAGGACACACCCGAGGAACATGGTTGTTGGGAGAGTCGAGAGGCACTATTTAGGTGGAAGCACAATATCCATGATTTCGAGGAGAAGTACAGAGGAGCACCAACACCGGGATTGTTGAGGACGACAATGACTTGGGGTCGGGAAGGATGTAAGACCTCAGGCTCCAAAGATAGGCATGCATCATATCACTGTGCACTTGACCGAAATGACACCAAAGATTAGGAAGGCAGATAGAATACTTGGTCCACTCAATGAACGCGGGGCTTCTGATAGTGAGTGAGCTCGATTGCCTTAGGTGTGTGATGTTCTAAGGGGATATTGAACAATGTGCAGTGAAACATACGCTAGGATATGATATGGTTGAAGATTGGTTGTGGGTAAGACTTGGGCACCCACAAAAAACAAATGAGTCGGATAAGGTAAGGAGGGCTCACTTAGGTGAGTTGACATGACTCACTTAAGGGACGTGCCCACCTTAAAAGAAATTTGCTAGGATGATTATGTGGACAACTTGGTAAACGACAGGTCGAATCATGGGTAAGATACATACCAATTCATATGGGTAGGAGCCTATATAAGCACAAGGGTGAAGACCAAAATGAAGGAATCAAGTGGTGAAGTAACATAATTTTGGCAACCGAGAGAGGGGATGGATGAACTAAGGCAAGGGTAACATGAACTGCAGAAACAAAGCATGAAGGATAAGTGACTCGTCTAGCTTTCTAATTGTTGTAATGAAGGGATTCCCAAGGTGACATGATAGAGGTATGTATTTGTATTTTGCATAGGTGTGTTGTTGGATATAAACTGAGAAGAATCTCCTTGTAATATTATTTAGTGTGGAATGACCTGCAAGCTTGACACAGTGTTGTATTTGTAATAAAACTTTGGTATTTGGACATTTTGGTTGCCCAACTTATTTGAACTATGTACTTGATGAATTATAATTACTTGTTATATGTTCTAAGTGTGAATGTTATCAATGTAATGTTAAATGGTAAAATTTTCTAAGTGTAGGTGTAGTTCGAGCCAAGTAGACCAGAGTGGCCTTGCCGTCGAGTTGAAAAGTTGTGGTGCCGCACGTTGTTGAAGATGTTGGACGTATACAATCCAAACAAACTCTCCAGTGGTGTGAAAACTATGTTGTTGTGGCTCTAAGATGTCAAATATTGTTATGGCTTCCCCTATTCTCTCTTCTCCCTAACCTATACTGATCTCTAGATGAAAGTCCTTCTCCACCCATCCAAGATCTTATTGAGGAAAAGTTCTTCTTTTCTCTCTATATATATGAAAAGTATCTTTCTCCTTCACCCTAGCCTTGCTTTTATAATATTGAGTTATGACCTAACCCTAATCTCCAAAGTGATTAATGATTGAGATTAGATCTCACCTCACTTGAGATCAATGGCTATGATTTAATTCACTAATGCTAATAACTTTATCATTTCATTAAATTAAACTCAACTAATTAATAAAATCACTTTAATAATTCCTTTAATTAAAGTTAATTACTAAGGTAGAAGGATATGGACAACTTCCACATGTCTAGACACTTAGTCCTATGAGGAAGTACCCATACGATGATACAAACATCAACATGCATAACCCATCCATTTCTTGTAATATTTCAAATAAGTATACTCTAGATATTTTTGGGGCTAATAAAAGTCATTTTCGTTTAGAAATATATGTCGATAGGTTCATAAATATGAGATATTGGAATTATGTAGTTACACCAATAGTGTGTGTGTGTGTGTGCGTGTGTTCATAAATACAATATATCGGTGTTATATTTTCCTCTTTTTTATGTAATGCATGTAAGTTACGTCGTACGAGCATTATGACAAGATATATGTTGGATATATTCTTTATCAGTATTAGCATTATGTGCAGACCCATGTTATTATAGTTATTATCACACATTTTTCTCTTTGTTTTTCATGGTGTCCATGCTTGCATTATAGAGAGATACATGTCAAGAAGGTTTGTTTTCTATTTAAAAACCAACAAATATATATTTTTTATGCTATGCATGCTATGTTGGAGTTATAAACCTAATATTTTATCAGTGCTTCTAATCTATTATGTATGAACTCATGTCGTATGTTGTGTTATTTCAATGACAAGATTTAACAACTTCTTTTATTATTTTAGGAAATGGTGTTCTTATGACCTAGAGGATTATAGACGTGTTGTTAACGATCATTTGAAAAATAAAAGGAATCCTAATCGAGAGAGGAGACAGAGAGGATGCTAATTGCATTACATAGTTAGAACCACCTTAGATATACCACATATGATGCTCATCGTTTATGTATGGTGTCGACATGAAGACTAAATTATTTACATTTCCACAGGCGCGTCAATCCTACAACTACACACCAATAGTGGATTCATTGTATGCATTTATTGGGACATGTAGAACATTGGGTGGGATCCCTCCTTTTTGTTTGACCTGGTTTTCTCCAACTAAGATACATAATAAGCATGTTTATATCCTTGCATAATAGAAAACCCATGGAAATTTGTTGGCAATAGGGAGATATGCATTCCTAACTAAAAGAAACATCTTAAACCAAAGAAAACAACTCAATGACCCACAATATCATATTCATGAGGATGACTATGTTAGCATCTAGCCTGAGGTGGAAAATAATGAGGTGGATATTTTCTTACTAAATTAGGATCCATTCATGCTAGCAATAACAATGAGATGGCAAGTGGAGTAGGTTTTATGCATGAGCACAATACTGTCCTTGCATTGCATTATGCTTTTTCCACAAACAAATACAATGTATTTTGGTTTCTATTCACCTTATTTACCATGCTAGCATTATTTTCTATGGTTACAATTAATGAAAAATTTCTTTATAGGAAACTTGTTTAGCAGGTTGGCATTATCGCTCTGATATGTGAATTCATGAAATGCTTAGTTCTAGGGATCATAATTTATATGGCAGTGTCATTGTTCAAGGGAATTTATTTAGTAGATCGATATTATATTATGTACAATGAAATCATGAACTACTTGTTTCTACTGGCCTAACTTACTAGGTAGGTGTTATTGTTTTATAATTTTAATTGAAATGTTAGCCAATGCGTAACTCCATGGTGTAATTTTAATTGTTTTACATGTTAAATTGAAATGTTATCCCATGCAAAATGTTATAACCAATGCATAATTCCATGACGTGATTTAAATTGCTTTACATATTAAATTGAAATGTTATCGAATGCATAATTCCATGGTGTGTGATTTAAATTGGCTTACATATTAAATCAAAATGTTAGCCAATGCATAAAATTGATATCTATAACCTAGAGCCAAGTTCCGTAACTTGATTTGGAAACAATTCGATTTATTGAATTTGGTTAGTAATTCCATGGTGTGATAAATTGAACTTGGTTAATCTATAAGAAGGGAATTGTATGCCATCTCTCGTAACAGTTCATGTGTATTCATTTCCATGAGGTCAAAATGTTAGCCCGTGCATAAAATTTATATCTATAACCTAGAGCCAAGTTCCATAACTTGATTTGGAAATAATTCAATTTTTTGAATTTGGTTAGTAATTCCATGGTGTGATAAATTGAACTTGGTTAATCTATAAGAAGGGAATTGTATTCCATCTCTCATAACAGTTCATGTGTATTCATTTCCATGAGGTGGACAATATTATAATAGTAGGAAATGTTAGATAATAAAAAAGTCACATGTTTTAAAAAAACTATGGAATTTTTGTTTTTTCAAATTAAAAGATATTTCCACTTGTGTTTCTAACCATACATCCAAGGATTATGTATAACCATCATCCAAGGATTATGTATAACCATCCAAAGGTATAGTCTATAAATTAGCATGAAGACATATTTTTCCAAGGTAAATTTCAAATGTTAAAATGATTGAGATTTCTCACCATATAAATTTGCTTCCATGATTTTATTTTTTTTAACTAAAAATGCATAGAAAATTTAGTTATAAACATGGTTTCAAAATCTGTCTAACTTGTGATAGATTCAATAATCAAATTATAATACAAACTAGATGTTTTATTCTCAAATATATAAGGAAACAAGTGACATATTAAATATTTGTTTTTCACATTAAGTAATCGAATAGCTTGGATAAATTTCTTGATTTGATCTTTTAGAGGCCCCGACTTATCCAAATCAAACTTAATCTATCTGCATTCTTTGCAGAAGAAAGGGTAGGATTATACACATGTAATTCATATAGAACCTACTTAATAGGTTGATTCCTAGCCACATTTCCTAGGATAAGGTTATGTAAAAAGAAGACTATATGGTTAGATTTAGATTCAAAGTCTCCATATTGTTTTGAAGTAGTAAAGGAAATTTGATCTAAGGGTTTTGGGATTTCATCGATAACATAAGAGATCAAATAAACAAGGCTACCTATGTGATCTTATACTTCATCCAATTTATAATTTTTTGAGTCCTTTTATGTCAAGGTAATTCATGCACAAGTTATAAATCACAAATTCGATGAGCATAACTATGGGTAAGATGATGAAAGGTTTGAAACTCTTCCATTGGGATAGAAAAATGATCCTCGATTTCTAATGGTGGATAAAAATTAGATTGAAACTCGAATTTGGGTTGTAAAGGTATTTCATTTTCACACTAAACCTGCATATCTTCAAATTTTGGTTTTGGACTTGGTTCTTTCACTTGTGCATGCGGGTTTTCTTTGTTCGTTGATTATTCTTGTTACCAAAAAGTCCATGCAATCACTTAAATTGTCAACCCTAAAGGAGAACGATCCCTCCTTCTAGTGCTAAAATATTGATGCATAAAAATGTGTGCTATCAACAACACATATTCACTTGGTGAAAGGGCCCAATTAGACCTTCCTTCGTTCAAAATGAAAAACCCTCTAGTTATGGCCCGACTGTTATAATCTAGATAATGAATTAAATGAATGCATATATGAATGCAAATGAAGAATGAAAATAAACTAATAACTAATCTAATCCTTGATAGGAGTGTTTAATAATTGATTGACATGAGACAAAGGAGAAATACAAACATCAAGGGAATAGTCCACCAACTACAACATGCACAAAATCTAGATCAACTTTGAGAAACTGAGAATAACCTACAAATTACAGAGAGATACTTGATTCACAACAATTTATTAAGACTACATAAGATAAGTAAGAATAAACATTACAAGAACAATAAGTCTATAGACTGCAGAGTCCATCCCCACAAGCTTTGAGAAAACCATGAATGCCAATAATAGTTTACAATGAGTTACAACTTGCAAGATTATAAAATACAAGCTAACAATGTCTCTTATTAATGTACACATATCACGTATAATGCCAAAAAGAGAACCTTTTACAAGACTGCAATGGTTCTATTTATTAAATTCCAATGACTCTTGGCCTTCCAATTTCCTAACTCTTGGATTTCTAGCTTCTATTCTATCTGGATTTCCACCCTTATATAGATTTTGTCTTATCCCATATTAAATAATAAGCATATACTTCTTTAAATTAAATAATCAACATTACTCAACTTCTGTTCCTTTTCACTTGAAACTTCCAACTAATTGATTTGTCTTCTTGTCTCTTCAATATAAGTAAAGCTCTATTATTTTGGGCAACAACCCAATTTACTTGCATCCCATTTCAATCTTATGGATATGGGCCTTTCTTATTAGTTAGATTTGTGACCCACATATTGCTAGTGGTCAATTTATAATATGTTGTTTTAGATTTGTGACCCACATATTGCTAGTGGTCAATTTATAATATGTTGTTATTTCTCTAGTTTATGCAACATAGTTTTCTTTGGTCTCCATTTTTGTTACTTATGAAGGAAAGTATCAATATAATCTTCCTTTGCATGCTCTTCTCAATTCGTTGGACACAAGAGTGATCCTTAAGTGTAATTAAATTTTAACTTTTATTAAACCCAAGATCACCATGTTACTACAAATATAACCATGGAAAAAATTGTTAAATATATAGATGAATCATAGATCAAGCAGATGTCTTTCCTTATAGCCAGAGAAGCAAGTATAAATACAATAAGGGAGAGCCTTCCCCTACCTTGTCGTATCTCGTTGGAATACTTGAAAGAGAGTTATGTCTTCATTGTCAATATGGACGGAGATGGACAGAGATAGACAAGATCTCGGTCTCAATCTAGGGCTTTGAGGGGAATAAATAGGAAGAAGGACCTTTTAGAAAATATAACCTTTTATTTATTGAAAAAAATAAACGTTATCCAACAATGATGAGAATCTAATTTCTATTTAAAAACTTTCATATATTCGACCTTCTTGACAACATGATTGTCTTAATTAACTTTGTAACTGTGTAGATCATAAGTGTTTAGTCTTCAATTATTTTGGCAGTGTGATGATGGGAGTGAGTACCATGGGGGATTCACCTTGTTCATAGGTATTGGGGGTTATAAAAAGAGGTATCTTGTAAAAATTAGGGATATGTAGTAAAAATAGGGAGTTTTTTTATTGGAAAGATGTATTCAGAGGGGGATTCAACAAAAGAACTTTACAAGGTATTTATCAATATTTAATGAAATTAGGGGTATTTACTATTCCATGAACGCATGTGCTATGTCAAAGGTTCACTGAGTGAAGGCCCCACAGTGAGTACACCATTGTTGTCATATTTAGAGTTATTTTCATGGTCACTTTTCTCCTTTGGTAGTAATATAACACATTCTAGTTGCTAGCTCGAATAATGAAGAGGAAATCATCTTCACAGATTAAGAAATAATGAACTACCATGATTCTTGGTTGTAGTCTTAAATACAAGTGACAAAGATATGAAACCCTTCATAGGCTGATGGGAAAGAAGACTCCTTTCTCTGAAATTACACCTTTCAGTCTCTTATCACAATCACAATCACTAACCAACTGATTGATTCATTAACACCAATAATAAAAAAAACATGGTACTCTCTTACACTTCCCTACACAACACAAGGAAGATGTTATGTTTTTATTCTTGAATGTCCCTCAATGATCTTCTTCCCTTGTAGTTATCTTCAACATATGCAAAAAGAGTCTAATTTCTACTTGCCTTTTGGGAATAAACTATGAAAGAAAACACTTGGCCTCAAAAAAATCAATGAGCAACAATAACAGGGTTGGAATATTGAATGTGTTTGGTTTAGATATTGTGGATAATCCAACCCTAGTTTCTTTCTCAAACTATCCCATTTCCTTTCATATTTTCATCAGGAAGTTAACCCAAATTCTATGTGCTCTTACCAACCAAAGGTACATGGGAATATATTTCCACATGTAGCTATAATAGTCATAGCAGTCGTGGGTAAAGACCCCTATAATATGGGAGTTGAAATTTATTGGGGAGCATTCCTCCCGCCTCTTTTCCAATGAATTCACTAATAATAATAATGAAAAGACAAAAGGATATATCTATTCTTGGATGAGATGAAATATCTTCACAATAATATGAAAACATGTACTAGTTACACACACATAAGTAAAATATTGATTGGAAAACATGTAAGGAAGCATGGGAAGGAAAGGTAGTACTTACAAAGTATAATGGATAGTTCAAATCACCCATCAACCCCCTTTCTTCTTTCCCTCTTGTGGTATCATATCCCCGTTGTTTCTTCCCCAACCAACATTTTTTATTGATATTATATTATTATGTATTTCTTTCTTGTCATGCTTTTACATAAACACAAGCACTCTTTGGAAAGAATAATAACCACACCATAATCCTAGCCCACCACTTGGACTTATATTCATTCACTAGTTGAGCCTTKGCCTTGAGCTCCATAGTAGGAATGTTTACAATGAAACACAAGTACATTTACCTTAACACATATGGCTYGACTCTTGTCACATAAACCACATCATACAAATAACACATGATTCATTACACTACAATTTGGGGTTAAAATTAGGGTATTGCAGAGAAGGTTATAAATAAACTAAAAACAAATCAACATCATCATGCCCTCGCAACAAACACTACAAATCTTAGGGAATTCAATATATGGTATGTTATTGGTGTAGAGCCTATCAAAAAGTTCATGGTGAAGAAAAATGTGATATATTTTGATAGCACATGTATTTGTTCATAGAAGAGTTAATCTCTAATATGAAATCAAATATTCCAATGTTAGAAATGATCAAAGACCTAGATCAGATGATGAGTGCAATGTATCATGTTGAAATTTGTTTGGAAAAGATTAGCACTATAGACCACAAACACCAAAATCATTGTCCCAGTGTTAAATCTTATTAAATGTGCAAGCATCATAAAGTTCAACCTTCTATAATCGCCACAACTTTCTCTAGAAATGAAAATAAATTGGTTTGTACCAATGAACTTAGTAAAGGGTAGTGTACTTCCTTTTGCTCCTTTCTTACATATTGTAAACGAATTCAATGAATATAATTCAATTGGTAGAGATAGTGGATATTTGAAGATACTCATGCGTCTGGGTTCCTTGTTGAGTGAACAAGGGAATAAGAGGTATTAAGCTATTGGAGTTATAGAAGATGAGAAACCTCTAGATCTTATGCTAAATGATTGGAAATCTTATGAACTAAATGTATAATGGAGGATAGAGAGGGTGTAGGAAACCTTGATTTCTAGGACCTTTATGGAGATCCCATTCATGATACTAAATGTGAAAGATTGAACGAAAAGGAATCAAAATTGCAGAAGGAAATATATGATGATGGGGTGAGTTATACATCTCTAATGAATCATTTATAGATTTGGTTGTGACATGGATATGCAAGGTACATATCTATATGAATAACTAGGTTGCTTTTCTAGTAATGGAAAGAGTGTTTCACCCTTACGACATGAATCTTATATGCATGACCACAATATATTAATAAATATGAGAGGTGATCATAGAAATAAATTATGATAACAATTATTCTTATGGAGAAAAATCATAGAAGTAGACATCCTTTTCAGCCTATTAAATAAGAGAAGTGGTTTGTTGGTTTTTAATGTGTGATAAATGCCCAAGGCCATGAGGAGGAGTGCTTGACTTGGAAGCACGAACTACAATATTTTCTTAATAAGCAATCCAATTTTGTGAGAATAAAATATGAATTCTTCATCTTAGACTACATAAATATAGGCACTCCATAGAGATATGGATGGACATTTTTTTGTAGCACAATAGGGTTATATAAATTGCAATTTTTAGCATGTACAATAGATAAGGGATTTAGTGGCAACTCAATATCATCACACATGGCTTCATTTTGGGGGTTTAAAAATAGTTAAAATGTAATTCAATATATTATATGGCATTTGGTGTGTGAGATATATTTTTAAACTAAACTAGGGGTATACATGTCTAGGGGATTCAACCAACTAACTATTTTTTGGTGGGAAGTGGGGTGGGATGGGAGGAGAGTTAGAAATGAGATATATCTCTGTGAGGATTTTTATGGAAGTAAAGAATCTCAAGAATAATCATGGTGATATATCTCTAGTCCTTGTACGTTCTAGAAATTCTCAATGACAAATGAAATTCTCTCAACAATCAATGAAAATGACCACATATTTTGTAATAAAGGGATCTAATGATGAAATGGTCTTTCGATTCCTAAGCATCATGTTTGATGATTCTCACTGAAATATAAATTAGCATATGATAAATAAAAGTTTCGAAAGTATATGTTAGATACATATGTAATATATTAGGACCAACATACTAAATATAGACTGGGGTTCCTACCTTAAAACGATTTATGGATCCCCAAATGTCATGGAAAACACTCAAATCCATTTTATATAGGAAGTTGTTTTTCCTTTAGAAGACACATAATTCAACATTGAGTGTCTCACAAAAGGGGAATCTAAGGGCATCAAAGGATACTAGGCATAAATCCTTAAAACTAGAGGGCTTATCCTCATCCCTCACATTCACAAGCTCTTCAATCTAATATTCAAGCAGGTTTTCCCTAAATCATGGACTCAAATCCTCATTGTACCTATCTTTAATATAAAATATAAAAGAAACAACTCAAATTATAGGATCATTATTATTATCCCTCTTTTAGCTAAGTTATATGGAATGATTCTAGAAAACAAGGCCAACACATGGCTAGAAAGGCAGGGGAAAAGGGCTAAAGCTTAGGCTAGATTTAGGAGCTATCATTCAACTGCAAATTACATTGTTATACTTATGATCATTGTAGAGGAGTGTCATAAGAAAAAAACTAATATCATATGTTGCTTCATTGGATTTAGGACATCATTTGACACAGTGCCTATAGATAACCTTTGGAATAGGTTAAAAGAGCTAAAAGTTCATTTTGAGTTAAAATTTGTTGTGAAAATGTTGTATGAGAAAATTATTTCCAAGTTTAGAAACATTGAAGGATGTTCAGAAGAAATTAACTATAACATAGGAGTTAAGCTAGGTTGTCACTTGTTCCATACCCTTTTTGGCATATGCGTTGACAAGTTAGAGGGTTGTTTGGAAGAAGTAGGTTGTGTTGGCATGACATTAGCTAAAATAGTCATCATCCTTCTTGTTTAGGTCGGTGATATTTATCTTGTGGTGAGGTGTCTCTCTGATCTCAAAAAGAAACTAAGAATGATTGAGAATTTCTTCTCTAGTGTGACTATGACTATTAAGAATGACAAAACAAAGGTAATGATAATCAAATCCAAAAATATCACTTATGATAATTTTCTATATGACAACAACATTTTAGAGGAAGTGACTTCAGACAAATATCTCGAAATCGATCTTCATCACAAGCTTAATTGGAACTAAGAATTCAAAAAAGGATAAATGGAGAGTGGGAAGCTTATTTTATCCTTGAAAACAATGTAAATCAACATACCTTTGACTATGGGATAAAAATAAACTTCTTTTTGAGACTCTCATCACTCCTATTATCTTATAAGACTCTCATCACTCGTGTTATATTATCCTAATGTTACTTAAAAGTCCAATCAAAATAACCTGTGGCTCAAGCAGGTTTCGCGTAAATATGACAAGTCTTGCTTAAATCATTGGGGAATCAAGGAAGAAGTCACTTTGAAGAATATCGACAATATTAATAATATTATTACATCTAAATTTAAGGAGAAATTGTTATGCAATAAATAATTAGAGGATAAGATAAAATTACGATACTATAAGGAGGTTATTAACCCTAATCTATAAGATCAAAAACATATCTCTATTCTGACTAGCATAAAGAAGAAAATCAACATTGCTAGAATAAGAACAAACACTCACGAGATCCATAGTTAAATAGGGCATTGGACAATTTTAAACACCATGAGTTGAAACAATTTGTCATATTTGTGAAACTAAGAGGGTCGAAGATGAAACACACTTTCTCTTACAATGTCTTACATACACCCATATTGGATCTCAATTTCAAAATATGTGTTTCAATATTGGCCTTCCTAACCTTTTAACTCATCAAAACTTTGGTGATTTAGGAATACTTATTTTAAAGATTTTTGAGCAAAACAATAAAAGTCTAGAGCGAGCAAAATAATCTCTTACCTTTTTAAGGTTCAATAGACTAAGATTGGTCCCAGTGCATGTTAATAACCACCACCACTGCCACCACCACCACCACCACCACCATCATCATTATCATATTAAGGGGTATAAAAAATGTTGCAAAAATAACGGTACTTATAATATTTTGTGAAAATCGGGGGTTATTTTATTTGGAAACATGTATTGGGTGGGGGTACTAACATTTAAATTTTTGGAAGTAGAAATAAAATTAGGGGTATTCTTTAATAACCCATGAATGCACATGCTATGCCATAGATTTATTAAGTAAATCCCACATGGGATAGTAGAGGATGCAATTTTACAGATACCTACTTATATCTTGATGTTGATATCAATATCATTATTTTGGTTTATGTTCAAACACATGGAAATATGTTATAAAATTGTTGAAGCACTTATATGGCTTCACTGAAAGTTTGACTATGCTTCATCCTTTATCTATGAATGTTGGTTGGGTAAGTTAGTAAACTATTTAAATAAGTTCACTTTTGAACAATATTTTCTTATCTGAAAGTCTTATTTTATATTATATCTATCATGTTAGAAATACCTGTTAATGATTTACATTAGCAAATTTTAATCTTGATGAAATCTTGTAATTACATTGGATTGCCCATAAATACAATAAGAATGTGCATGTAAATCCTCACTCGTGAAGACATAATAACTACAAATATGTTAGAGATTCATGATCCTCATCTTAACTAGCAGGTCTTGGAAATAGGCAAGGATATAGAAGACGAAGCTTTATTGCCTTTAAATTAACAATTTTGAAGGTGATTATATTCACCCAAGTTTAGTATAAAAGGTATGGACCTTGTTAATTACACATTAATTGTAGGATTGTCACAGAAGAATATTTTGAATAAAGTGCAGTCCTTGGGAATATTTTGGAGTTGTCTTACACCCCACGAAGGAGTGAAGTCCCTATATGGAGTCTACACTACGCAAATATGAATTTCCTAATACCAAAAATGGAAACTTTGGTGATATTCAGGCCTAAAGTGGATAATTGATTATCCTATACCAAATAATAGCACTAATATTTACCATGGTCCAAGACTAGCAAAGATCACCGCATATCTCAAATAAATCATGTGAACATGTAAATAAGGAAAGTGAAAATCCCTTTGGACATGAACCCATTATGCACAAAGCTACGCCCCTTTAGTATCCAAACTCACTTATTAATTAAAATCCATATTCATTGTTGTAAACCCTAAAACAAATCCACCGTTAACTTGTAAAAGAGATATTAAAACCCTCTAACCATACAAAACATTAACAAACCAATGAAGAAATGAGGAACAATAGTGAGAAATGGAAAATAACATAAATACGAGCTATAACGAGGACAAATGAAATAATGTTGAAGGAAAAGATATTATGGTTGCGATATTCTTGATCTTTTTATGCATCTATGGTTATTTGTCTTTAATATTTTTATAATTACCTCCTCTTCTTCTTTTCTCATGTGAAATGTAGAAATGAAACAACCTTATATTTACCCCTCCTTTTAAGATCCATATTGTAGTTTTTCCACCTTTCTTAATATGTTAAAAAAAACAAATTATTCTTATATGATTCGATGTATTAGGAGTACCAATTCTCCCCAATCAGCGTGGAACACCATTTTTCTCCAACTAGAGGAGAGAACTGGTGGTCCTTGACCAAAGTGAAGAGTTAGTGCTCCAAGAATAGTATGGAAGAACACCATGCAACTCAAAGAACCCCATGAACCTACAAACAAAGCAAGGTGAAAACCTCTTTGGTAATACATCCATGCCATGCAAATATTTACCCCTTTCTTGGTTGAACTATCCCTTCATTTGCTAGCCATGTTCATTGTTGTAAAACATTAGAACAATTTCACCATTAATCTACACAAGAGAGATACAATCCTCAAACCAAAATAATAAAAATAGTAAACAAAAAATAGAAGAAATTAAAAAAAAAAGGAAGCTAAACCAACTAGGAAATTAGGAACAATAGTGAGAAATGGAAAATAATATAAATGAAATCAATAATGGGGAGAAATGGAATAATGAAGAGGGAAAAGAAGGGTTACTTCACTATAATATTTCCTTTCTTTCCCTGCATTCATGCCACTATTTTTATTTCATTCTTTTCTAGAACCACCTCCTCTTCCTCTTCTATTACATGAAATATAGAAAGGAAACAAACCCTAAATTTTTCCTTGTTTTAATAGTTGTATTGTAAGTTTCCCACCTACTTTAATAAGTTAAAAATATATATGAATTATTATCTGGTGCGTCAGTGTCCTAGGAGAAACAGTGCTCCCTGACCAAAGGGGAGCACCAATGCACTTAGAACAGAGTAGAGCACTGATGATTTTTAAGTTGTGGTCCCTTTGGTGCACATTGGTCTAGGAGCACTAAGGCATCTAGACCAATTTGGAGCATTGGTGTGCCTAGACAAAACTAGAGCATTGTTTGTTTTGGGTTGTTGTGCCTTTAATGCACATCGGTCTAGGAGCATGGATGCACCGAGACTAAAGTGGAGACTAATGTTGATTTGGGTTTTTGTCTCTTTGGTGTACATCCCCATAGGAGCACTAATTTGTTTTGGGTTATTTCCCCGTCAATGCACATAGGTCTAGGAGCATTGGTGCACCTACACCAATCAAGAGCACCAATGTTCTTGGATCAAAATGAAGCACCAAATATTTCTGGATTGTTGTCCCTTTGGTGTGCATTGGAAAGCACTAGCGTGCTTAGAACAATCTAGAGTATTAGTGTGCCTGGACCAAAGTGGAGCACCAATGTATTCTTAACTTATTTCCCCTCTTATGCATGTATGTGGTCATTAAACACCAATTCTCTTTTGTATTAAGCACATTGGTGTGCCTGTGGAAAATTAAAGCAACCCAACCGAATTTACGCAAAAACCTCTGCCTGCCACCTCTGCAAAAACCTCTTCTAAAAACCTTCACAAATGAGGAACTTTGAAATTAACTTCCATAAAAAATTCCACTAAAAACTTGTTTCCTTGTAATATTGGATTAAAGTTTAAATATATCTTTGATTTTAAAGCATGCATTTTGTTGATCTCTCTCTCTCAATCTTGTAAGTTCACCTTTGTTTTCCATCCCAACTCTTCATCATTTAGTTTCTTGTTTATCCATTCCAACCATGTCATCTATATATCTTCTTTTCCTCATGGCCACCTAATTCCCCTTCCATCACACCTCACAAAATCCATATCAAGTCAAATAAAAACCCCATCACTGATAATGTGCTTTACTTTGTGGTAATTTTTTCCCTATTAGAAAGAGGTATAAGAGAGTAAGGGCCATGCATAAATTCCCTTGTGCAAATAAGTGTAAAATTGTTGTTTCATAATGTTGATCAACAATCTAGTAATTATGTGTTGATTTGTGAAAAATCCATCTAACAATTTGTTAACTAATTATGAAAATTAATATTTCCAAAATTTATAACTCTTTATCTTTTCTTTACTTTCCCAAAGAGGCTTCATTCATTTTTAATTAAGTAACACGTTTGTATATTTTTTAGCGTACATGTCTTAAGAATCTGATTTAAATAAATATCTAATATGAGCTTCAACTTTCACTAATGATAGGTTATTTCTTCTACCATGAATTTTGAAATAGTTTTCAAGTTTCTCTTCTATCACCCTTGCATTCCAT
>SNQJ01S0056262.1:31568-42455 GCA_010110895.2 Picea sitchensis
ATAACAAGTAATTATAATTCATCAAGTACATAGTTCAAATAAGTTGGGCAACCAAAATGTCCAAATACCAAAGTTTTATTACAAATACAACACTGTGTCAAGCTTGCAGGTCATTCCACACTAAATAATATTACAAGGAGATTTTGCTCAGTTTATATCCAACAACACACCTATGCAAAATACAAATACATACCTCTATCATGTCACCTTGGGAATCCCTTCATTACAACAATTAGAAAGCTAGACGAGTCACTTATCCTTCATTCTTTGTTTCTGCAGTTCCTGTTACCCTTGCCTTAGTTCATCCATCCCCTCTCTCAGTTTCCAAAATTATGTTACTTCACCACTTGATTCCTTCATTTTGGTCTTCACCCTTGTGCTTATATAGGCTCCTACCCATATGAATTGGTATGTATCTTACCCATGAGTCGACTTGTCGTTTACCAAGTTGTTCACATAATCATCCTAGCAAATTTCTTTTAAGGTGGGCACGTCCCTTAGGTGAGTCATGTCAACTCACCTAAGTGAGCCCTCCTTACCTTATCTGACTCATTTGTTTTTTGTGGGTGCCCAATTCTTACCCACAACAGATCTTCAACCATATCATATCCTAGCGTATGTTTCACTGCACATTGTTCAATATCCCCTTGGAACATCACACACCTAAGGAAATCGATCTCACTCACTATAAGAATCCCCCGCGTTCATTGAGTGGACCAAGTATTCTATCTGCCTTCCTAATCTTTGGTTTCATTTCGGTCAAGTGCACGGTGATATGATGCATGCCTATCTTTGGAGCCTGAGGTCTTACATCCTTCCCGACCCCAAGTCATTGTCATCCTCAACAATCCCGGTGTTGGTGCTCCTCTGTACTTCTCCTCGAAATCATGGATATTGTGCTTCCACCTAAATAGTGCCTCTCGACTCTCCCAACAACCATGTTCCTTGGGTTTGTCCTTCCAATGAATGAAATACTCATGCCAATGATTCCTACCAATCCCCAAAATTATGAAAGCCAAAATTTCTTCAACCTCTAACTCTGGTCAGTCAATGATCATCGTTGGGTCATGGGTGAGATTGGCTCTATCTGGGTCCTATATGTCCATTCAACATGATTTCAACTGACTGATGTGAAAGACATGGAGGTGGGATCTCATTTGAAAATGAAGCTCCATCTTATAGGTGACTTCCTTGGTCTTCTCAAATATATCGAAAGGACCTTCATACCTCCACACCAACAATGGAGCCATCCCAATTGGTGGCATGAATTGGTTCCTTCCTATCCCGACAAAGACTTGATCCCCTATGTTGAGTTTCACATCACATATCTCTTTATCTTCCCAATGCTTCATCCTCTGTCTCACATTTGTCAAATGTACATGAGATATCTCCAATCGATCCTCCCAACTTGTCATAAATCCCAAGGTTGATGGACTCTTTTCATAGCATCCTTACATCACCATATGTGGGGTGATGGGTTGTTTTCTATTCATCAATTAAAACAGACTATATCCCATTGTAGAAATTTATTGCAAGTTATAACTGAATTGTGTACCATCCAATAGATCTAGCCAGTTAGCTTGATTATTCCACACATAATGTCACAAGTAGTCTTCCAATAGTTCATTGGTATGTTATGTCTATCCATTTGTATGTGGATGGAAGCTGGAGCTCATCAATAACTTCATTCCAATAATTTTGAACAGTGTTATCCAAAACTTCCCGGTGAACCTTGTGTCTCTATCTGAAACGAAGTTCATCAGAATACCCCAATAATTCACTATGAAAAACATCTAAACCGCCTCTTCTTCCCCACAAGATGTCTTCATTAGAATGAAAATTGCATATTTGGAAAAAAAATCAACCAAGCCCATGATTTTGTTGTACCCATGTGTTGTCGAAAGTTGTGTGATGAATTCCATAGAAACATTTTCCCAAGGATTCTCCATAATCAGCAAAGGTTTCAAAAAACCATCTTGCATTCTAGTCTCAGCCTTGTCTTGTTGAAAAATAAGACAATTCTGGGCATATTCTTCTACATCACCATACACTCCCAGAAGTATCATCTCTCCAACAATGCAAGTATTCTACATTGTCCTGGGTGGCTACCCAAGGCGAGTCATCACATTCCTCCAAAAGATCCTTGTGGAGATTAATTAACTTAGGAACATATAGAAATTCATTGAAGTACAATATCTCGTCGTGAAAAAATAACTTCCTCTTCTTCCCCTCCTCTACTTGCTTCATAATGTTCTTCGTTGTTGGATCAACTTGCAGTCCTTCTTTAATATTCTCTTGCAACTCTTTCAACACATGAATATGGCTCCCATCCATTATAGTAGGTGATTCATCTTCCTCAAGTGAAGCTAACTGATCCTTCCTACTTAAGGCATAGGTGGAAGCATTGAGTTTATTGGGCCTATACTCAATGGTCATGTCAAATTCAACCAAGAATTCTTACCAAGGCACCTACTTGGGGGAAAACTTGGGTTGTGTTAGAAATAACTCATCGCGAAATTATTTGTATTGACCATAAATGGTATGCCCAATAAGTAATGCCTCCATACATATAGATAGTGCACGAGTGCAGTCATTTCCTTCTCATGGGTCAGGTATCTTTGTTCATGATCTTATAGCTTCCTGCTCTCGAAAGCCACAAGGTGCTCATAATGCATAAAAAATCCTCCTATGGAAAATTTAGAAGCATTCATTTTCACTTCAAACAATTGCTCAAAGTTGGGTAGCTTCAACACTGGGGTAGAGAAAATTTTGCATTTCAACTCTTCGAAGGAAGACTTACTCTTTTTCATCAAGTTCCAAGATCTCTCCTTCTTCAACAAATCTATCAGCGGTGCAACGATCTTGGAATAGCCTTCTACAAATATATAGTAGTAGTTGGATAATCCAAGGAAGACCCTCACATCATACACGATGCACGACTCCTCCCAATCTATGATCACAACGATCTTTGCAGGGTCCATGTGAATTCTTCCATGTCTAATCGAATGGCCTAGGAAGGGTATTTTGATCTGCCTGAAAATGCACTTAGACTTATTCAAGAATAGTTGATGCTTTCGCAATGTCTCAAAGACTTCTTACAAATGTTTTTTTTCTTCTCCATACTCTCGTTGAACACCACGATATCCTCTAAGTACACAAACAAAAACTTGTCCAAGAATGGTCTGAGAACGTCATTCATTAATGTGTAGAAGGTGGTTGGAGCGTTGCATAGACCAAACAAGATCACTAGGAATGCATAAATTCCATATCGTGTTGCTATTGATGCCTTATGTTTGTCTCCCTATATGATCTTAACCTAATAATAATTATGTCTCAATTCCAACTTGGAGAACACCTTGGCTTTGGCTATCTTATCAAAACAATCCGTAGTCAGTGGAAAAGGATATATATTCTTCACAATTTGCTTGTTCAATGCCCTGTAGTCAAGGCACATCCTCAGTTTCGTCATGTCCTTCTTATTTTGAAAGAGGACCAGGGCACTGTATGGGGACCTAGAAGGTCAAATAAACCCTACATCAATCAACTATGTTAATTGTCTCTTCAATTGTTTCTATAGGGAGTTCTCACTGGAGCCCCAAATCTAGCTCAATTCAATGGTCAATAACACACCTTGGTGGGAGTGTCTTGGGTATCTCACATAACATCCTTTCCAAAAACATATCCAACAGTTTGATGAGTTATGGTGGAATAGGAATCCCCACTCCATCATCTTCCTCAATCTCCCCAATGACTACAGCATAAACATCTGACCCAGAGTGTCATGTTGTCCTCTTCATGCTCAAGGCATAAACAATATGCACTCCACCATTAGGCTTCCATGCAGTTATGTGCACAACCCACGTCTTTCATTCACTCACTATAACCATATTTTCTAACCATGGCACCAAAACAACTATGCTCCTTCTAAGGAATTCTTTCCCCAAGATGACTTCAAAGTCGTCCATTGGAAAAACTGTAAAGTTTGCACTTCCTTTCCAATGTTCTAACTATACATGGAATAGTGATGCAAATCTTGTTTTCTTATTTGACTTAGAATTCATTGCATTCACTTATTTCGTACATGTTGTCATCTTGAGTCCAAGCTCCTTAGCCAACTCTATCCACATAAAATTATGTGAAACACCTATGTCAATAAGTGCTTGAACTTCCCTAACATTGATGATCATCTCTATGAAACATAATCGATGCATGTTCTTTCCTTGTCCATCCAAAGCACCAATCTTTCTTTTTCTCAAAGAACCTTTCCATTCCTCATGTGTCATGTCGAACGAATAGCAACAAACTTTGCAACTCAACAAACCCTTATGTTCACAACTTTCACTAGACTTCGTGTGCTTCTGTCCAGTTCATCCCATCTATAAGGCATCACCCTTCAAATAAATCTCAAGTTCTGGTAGAGTTCCTAGTCCATCCTCCCTTGTATTGTCCACAACCTATTGTGGTCTATCACCATCATATTTTCATAGCTTCTCCTT
Organism: Picea sitchensis; assembly: GCA_010110895.2. NCBI lineage: Eukaryota > Viridiplantae > Streptophyta > Pinopsida > Pinales > Pinaceae > Picea > Picea sitchensis. The sequence continues at coordinate 36,065 of SNQJ01S0056262.1, forward strand.
TCGTAGACCTGTGCGAAACAAACAATGTCCATACAATCTCAGCCTTGCTAAGTCGATTCTCTCTTGAGTCTTTCTCATCATGGTGGAGCTTTATCGACAAACTGAACTCGTCACAAAATTGACCAACTATTTTCTATGTTGCGCTCTAATACCAATTGTCATGCCACTGAAGAGTTTGGTTGGATTGCAGACATCTAACATCCTCAACAACGTGCAACACAGTGGCTTTTTGACTTGGTAGAAAGGCCACTATGGTCTACTTGGTCGGGACTACGCCTACACTTAGAATATTTTACCATTTAGCATTACATTGATAACATTCACACTTAGAAAATATAACAAGTAATGAGAATGGATCAAGTACACAGTGCAAGTAAGCTAGGCAGCCAAATCGGCCTAATACCCAAGTTTTATTACAAAGACAACAATGTGTCGAGCCTGTAGCTTGTGCCACACCAAACAATATTACAAGGAGCTTCCACTCAATTTATATCCAACAATACACTTGTGAAAAATACAAAGACATACCTCTGTCATGTCACCTTGCAAATCCCTTTGTTACAACAGTCAGAAAGCTAGATGAATCACTTCTCCTTCATGCTTCATTTATGTGGTTCTTTCTTCCCTTTCCTTAGTTCGTTTTTCCTCTCTCTCGGTTTCAAAACTTGTGTTACTTCACCACTTGATTCCTTTGTTTTGGTCTTCACCCTTGTGCTTATATAGACACCCACACATATGAACTGGTGTGTATCTTTCCCATGATCCAATCTATCACTTACCAAGTTGTCCACATAATCATCCGAACAACTTTTTTTTAAGGTGTGCATGTCCCTTATGTGAGTCAGGTTGACTCACCTAAGAGGTCCCTCCTTACCTTAGCTGACTCATTTTTTTTGTGTGGGCACCCAAGTCTTTCCCACAACTAATTGTTAACCATCACATGGCCTAAAGTCTATTGCACAACACCTTGGTCAAGCTCCCCTTGGCACATTGCATACCTAAGGCAATCGAGCTCGCCTGCTATAAGAAGCCTCTTCGTTCATTAAGTGGACTAAGCACTATGGTTGCCCGCTCGATCTATGATGTTGTTTCAGTCAAGTGCATGATGAGAGGGTGCACACCTATATTTGGAGCCTGAGATCTTATAATAGCATATTTGTATGCACTTAACAAGTTAGTGACGGTGTGTATGTATGTGGGATATAGTGCAAGAAATCACGTACATACGCAAGTGACAATGAGGATAGGCACTCACATATGTGAAAATTGAAAGTACAGGATTGTGTTATCTCACAGCTTGTAGTTTGGGAAAATCCCAACCCAAACACCAAATGTGTGACACAATTGGGAACACCTATCACTTCCACCTCAATAGATATCCCCCAAGGTTTTGTGAAGGATAAATCCAAGACAAGGGAGGATTCCCATTGACCCTAGGGAATTGTGATGAAAAATGGTAAGAGATTGAAGAATGCCCCTATAGGTCAAGGTCAAGGGTGGAAATGAGGCTTGAGAAAAGGTCTTATGGCCTATTAAATAGTTTATGAGGTTGTGGACCTACAACACAATGTTATACCTACCTCAAACAAGGAAATATATGATGATTAAAGCCTTAAAACCAATGGGAAATCATCAAGAAACCTCTCTTTCCAGAAATTGCAGCAGTAAGGATATATATATATATATATATGCAATAAATAATTTATGCCAACTGAAAACTAAACCATCAAAATAAAGTGTATGATGTTGGAAAATAAAGCTAACAAGAAGTAGATAATTTCCCAATAATTAAATCAAGACTTTGATAGAAAAAGAGGGATGTTATTAAGTGTTATCAGCAATATTTTGTTACAACTTTATGGCTCTATCAAAAAAATTCTACAGCAACAAGTTCTAGACACTAAAATCAACAAGCAATACACCCCAACAATAACTCTCAAGCAGTAGATCAATTATGACATCTTGCAAGTGAATCTCAGTGGTAGAAAAGTAAGTAAGAGATTAAAAGAGAGTATGTTTGTTGCAGCCCTATTGGCTGTAGCTAAATGTTTATTACATCAACTATATCACTTGGCTAATCAAGACGCCTAAAAGGCACAAGATAGGTCATAACATGTAAAAATTACTTCCAAACTTGAACAATTCAATCTCCTTGAAATCACATTTACCAATGCATAATATTCAATCTTCAATGCAAATAGATTAGTTCCTTATCTATTGGGATATGGAGTCTCTTGTTTATGATCTATGGTTTATTAATCATCTAGGGGTGTAAGCCCTTTTACTCCCTAGAGTAAACAAACCTTAGCAATGTAAACCTACAAGGGTGTAATCCCTTTTACTCCTTGTAGAAACCTTTGCAATAGCCTTTTCAATGACAACAAAAGATAGGTCCTTGATGGAGGGTGTATTCCCTTATACTCCTCCAAAGGCTTGACCAAATAACCTTGAAATCAAGAAGAAAAACATACAAATGTAAAAATTTCTTACCTAATCCAAGAGATAGCATGAAAAAACACTACTTATCAAGATATTCCACCACAATTGCCAAGAAAAAAGAATCAAGATAAGTTTTTAGCCTTCCTTCAACCAATAGATAATTAAAGAATCCAATTGCACAAGAGACAAGATCGAGCAAATTGCCCAAGTAGGGAGAAAATTTTAGTCAAGGGTTATGTAATTCTCAAGTGAATTGTGTCTCAAATGAAAGTGAGATTACCTCTATTTATATGAGGTCATCTAAAACCATTTTTTCCACATAAGAAATTCAACACCAAATTAAAAGGGGGGCGACCCCCTTTATTTCCCTTTACAATTTACAAAAATTAAAACTACATAAAGTAAATCCCTTAGAAGGGTGACATCATGCCCTAAAAGGGTGATGTTGGGCCTCAAAAATGAGATGTTGAACCTCTAGATGCAAGTCGATGGGCCTTCAAAGACCATGTTTCCATCTCTCATGCCCTATAGTGTCATGTCATGCATATTCCTTCTTCAAACCACACCATCTATCTTCTGGAACCATCGATCCCATCAAAACCATATCCTCCGCATGATGTCAAAGCTTGTAAGGTGGCGTTTTGGGCCTCCAAAGTCCAACGTCTAAGTGCAAGTGGCTATGATGTCATCACTTAGTGTTTTCTAAGTGCCTCCAAAGGAAATGCCCATCATCTCAAGTGTGCAATGGCTCCAGGGTCCTCTACCCATCATGTGGGGTATGGCATCCATCCTTTGGGTTTTCAACACCCCATGAAGGTCAAAATGGCACAGTTCCTCCATGGAATATCTTACACCTATAAAGGTCCTGCAAAGACAAACAAGTACACCCTTCAAGGGTCCACAAGTCACGTGCATCATGCCAAGTAAGCCACATTTAATAAAATAACCACCCAAACATGTGCATTAAATACCCCCTTTTCAATCTAAACAAATTCTCAAAGACCTTATAAAATTTACCAAATTTAGGTATGGGAGGGTTGTCATGGTACCCTATTGGGTAGATCAATCCCCTTTTGTCAAGGATTGTTTCCCAAGAACACCCTCTCTAATTCATGTAGTAAATATAAGGTGGATGGGGGTGTGACTTTTGGGCATGGAGTTCTTGACATATCAATGGCTCATATTGTCTCATTTATGGGTGCCTTCATAGAGGGTGTGTTGCATCCTCATTTGCAATGCAACATTTTTCCAATCCCTTTATTGTCGTTAATTTATTATGGTCTAAAACATTGAGTGCTATGTGCAATGGAAAGTGAGGAGCACTGCAATGCCACTTTGAGCTAAGAACACATTGAGTTCCATGTGCAAGTAAAGTAAAATACATCGCACATGCATTCCCTCAACAAGCTGGACATTTATTAATTATTTGTTTTCCTTTTATAAAGGTCCTTGATTTTTTATGGAAGCATTTGATTTCTCTTGAAACCTTAGGGAGAGAATCTATAGGACAATTTATGGATTTTATCTTTTTAGCTTCCTACCACAATACCTCAGGGCCTTTAGCTCCTTCTTCACATAGAATGAGACACAATCCCTTCTTAGAGTCAATAAGCCCAAAACCATTTAGCGAAGGAAGCGAGAGGGAAGAAGCGAGATGTGGTGAATATTGATAGAATGAAATGCGATGGCCCTTCAAAGGAAGGATACCAAGCAACCGCCAAGGGTGACCCACTACTAGGAAACCATGTCAACCACCAAGGTGGGGAAATGGGGAAAAAGGTATAATTTCAAGAATTTTTTTCATAATCAAGAAAGGACTCTTGCAACATGCTCAAATGATTCAATTGCTAAAATGACACTTTACCGCCAGGACCCTTTTGCAACATGCTCAAATGATTCAATTATTAAAATGACACTTACCATGAGACCTAACTTGTTACTTCATGAAGCAAGACATGTTTTCCTCTATTGTCCAAGTTGGTGTGTTGGATGTTGTTGTTGTTGATCAGTGGTGATGTGTGGTGAGAGGAGGGGCTCTTTCTGCTCATCTAGCTCTCGACATTCCACATCTTCAACTTGTGGTCCTTGAGACATCATCTCCTTAGTTACCCCTAGCCTGGGGGGGTAACATATGGCTCCTACATGGGGACATGCGCTCGTCGTAGCGTACATGAGAACATCATCATCTTCTGGTAAGACATGTGCCTACACACACTTAAAAAAGAAACACTGGGATATCAATGGGTGGCGCACTAACCCATTTATTCATATAACCAAAACTTCAAAATTTTAAAATTAACTATCTCTTAAAAAGAAAATTATACATTTTTCAAAAAACTTATAACTAACATGTAATATGATTCAAGCAAATGTAGTAAAACAACTATGCAAATAAAGAAACATGTAAAAAAAAAATGAAAGTAAATTGAACTACACACGAAATGCAAATGCAAGAAAACAAAATGGCCTTCCTACTTAGGTGGAGCCCGAAAACCCATAGACGTTGAGTGCCTAGTGATGTCAAGTGAAATCGTAAAACTACTGCAACCATCTTCTCATCTAATCAAAGTATCTCCCCTTGTGCTTAATTATGTAATACAACAAAGATAAGCCAATCCTATAATAATAATTAGCATAAATAAACATACAAAGAAACTCATGAAGGCGGGTGGGAGGGAGCCAATCCTGCTAGAAAGAATGGCCACAAGCTTGATCAATCCATATATGAACATGACTACCTCATATAGATGATAGCTCGTCTTCATTCTCGCTTAGACTATCATTGATTCCTGAATACTAAGAGGAAATGTGAGATCCCAACAAAACCCCATGATTTCCTAGAGAAGGAGAGATGAGATAAGGAACATGCTTATGTCTATTGAAAGAATATTTCCCCACACTCAAAATACGTTTCCTCTTCATCTACAAATCCTTTCCAAAATCCCTAAGATGAAAATATTGTTGATTTGTAGTGTGGATCTCTGACTATTCTAATATGTCCACATCCCCATGTCCATCAAAATTCAAGCACAAAGATGGTTGAGAACCTTCATCAAATAATAGTTCTGAGTCCTCAAAATGATAATCCCCAAGGTAGGGTTGGGATTCAACATAAGTGCATTGCTACAAGCCATCCCCAAGGTAGGGTTGGGATTCAACATAAGTGCATTTCTACAAGCCATCCCCTGGTGTATGAAAAAGTTTTGTGATCATATTATCACTAGGATGCCAATTATCTTGATTGTCCACGTATGAAAAGCAACCTTCCAAAGGAAATACGTATTCATTCCTTATCCCAATGTTTCCCTCGATTTTGTAAATGGGATTTCCATCAAAACCGAAACAATCAACATCACATACACACATCCCAATGTGTCTGAAATCATCAATGTTATCAATCACATTATTACACAAAGGGTCTATTGTGTCCAAAGGTTCCTTTATAACTTCTTCACTTCTAAAATCATAGAATAAAGTACCATTAAATTTTTTGAAAGGATTATAACTTACCTTGTTCTCTTCTTGATGTGAAGGAGGAATGGAGGCCTGGATGTCTTCATCAAATGGAAGAGTAGACACCAGCACGTCATCTTCATAAAGAGCCCCTTCGTGGATTAATTCTTGAACAATATGTGTTTCATCAAAGCATTCAGTACATTCACAAGGTAACTCATGTTCTTCTTCAAGGGATTGATAACCCTCTTCATCAACCCTTTTCTTGGTACTAATCACTCCAGGAGGAAACTCAAGCTAGAAAACCTCATCTTCATCAAGAAGATATTCAATATTGTCTTTGGAGGCTTGGTTTCCAAGGATGTCAACAAGATCATTCTTAATAGATTGCACCTTTTCCTAATCATCCTCAACTTCTTGTTCCTCGATTGTATTTCCATGATTTTCAATGGGTAAAGAAGAAACTTCCCTTGGATTCTCAATCAGATCCAATGGAAGT
>SNQJ01S0056262.1:48724-75582 GCA_010110895.2 Picea sitchensis
GTTAAATAAGTTATGACAATTGCAAACTAAACCATCAAAATCAAGTGTATGATGTTGGAAAATAAATCTAACAATAAGTAGATAATTTCCCAATAATTAAACCAACACTTTGATAGAAAAAGAGGGTTTTTATTAAGTGTTATCCTAAACATTTTGTAATAGCCTTATGGTTGTAGAAAAAAATTTCTACAAAAAAACGTTCTAGCCACTAAAATCAACAAGCAATCCACCCAAACAATAGCTCTCAAACAGTAGATCAATTATGATAGCTTGCAAGTGAATTTCAGTGGTAAAAAAGTAAGTAAGAGAGTGAAATAAAGTATATTTGTTGCAACCCTATTGGTTGTAGCTAAATGTTTATTACAACAACTAGATCACTTCGCTAATCAATATTCCTTCAAGGCACAAGATATATTATAACATGTAAAAGTTAATCCAAACTTGAACAATTCAATCTCCTTGAAAGCACGTTTATCAATGCACAATATTCAATATCCAATGCAAAAAGATTAGTGCCTTATCTATTGGGTTATGGAGTCTCTTTTTTATGAGCTAGGGTTTATTACTCCTCTAGGGGTGTAAGCCCTTTTACTCATTGTAGAAACCTTTGCAATAGCCTTTTCAATGAAAAAAAAAAGATAGATCCTTGATGGAGGGTGTAACCCCTTATTCCCCTCCAAGGGTTTGACCAAATAACCATGAAATCAAGAAGAAAGGCATATAATTGCAGAAATTTATTACCTAATCCACGAGATAGCGTGAAAAAACCTTACTTATCAAGATATTCCACCACAATTTCCAAGAAACAAGCATCAAGAGAAGTCGCTAGCCTTCCTTCAACCAATAGACAAGTAAAGCATCCAATTACACAAGAGATAAGATAGAGCGAATTTCCCAAGTAGGGAAAAACTTCCAGCCAAGAGTTATGTAATTCTCAAGTGAGTTGTGTCTCAAATGAAAGTGAGATGACCTCTATTTATATAAGGTTATCTAAAACCAATTTTTCCATATAAGAAATTCAACACCAAATTAAAAGGGGGCCAACACCCTTTATTTCCCTTTACAATTTACAAAAATTAAAATTACATAAAGTAAATCCCCTCGAAGGGTGACGTCATGCCCTAAAACTGTGACACTAGGCCTCAAAACTAAGATGTTGAGCCTCTAGACGTAATTCGTTGGGCATCCAAATGCCATGTGTCCATATCTCATGCTCTAGAGTGTCATGTCATGTATCTTCCTTCTTCAAACCATATCATCTCTCTTGCAGAACCATCAAGCCCATCAAAACACTAGCCTCCACATGACGTCAAGGCTTGGGAGGTGACATATTGGGCCTCCAAAGGACAACGTCCAAGTGCAAGGGGCTATGATGTCATCACCTAGTGTTTTCCAAGTGCCTCCAAAGGAAACATCTATCATCTCATGTGTGCAAAGGCTCTGGGGTCCTCTTCCCATCATGTGGGGTATGGCATCCATCCTTGGGGTTTTCAACCCCCCATGAAGGTAAAAATGGCATAGTTCCTCCATGGAATAGCTTGCACCTAGAAAGGTATTGAAAATACAAAAAAGTACTCCATCCAAGGGTCCACAAGTCACATGTATCATTCCAAGTAAGCCACATTTAATAAAAGAACCACCCAAACAATTAATTTAAATCCCCTCTTTTCAAACTAAACAAATTCTCAAGGGCCTATACAATTCTGCCAAATTTAGGTATGGGAGGGTTTTCATGGTTACATATTGGGTAGATCAATCCCCCAAGTCAAGGAATGTTTCCCAAGAAAACCCTCTCTAAGTCATGTAGTGAATATGAGGTGGATGGGAGTGTGACTTTTGGGCATGGGGTTCTTGACATATCAAGGTCTCATATTGTCTCATTTATGGGTGCCTTTGTAGAGGGTGTGTTGCATCCTCATTCACAATGCAACATTTTTCCAAGCCCTTTATTGTTGTTAATTTATTATGGTCCAAAACATTGAGTGTTATGTGTAATGTAAAGTAAGGAACACCACAATGCCACTTGGAGCTAAGAATACATTGAGTGCCATGTGAAAGGAAAGTAAAAGACATCACACATGCTTTCCCTCAACAAGTGGTACATTTATTAATTATATGTTTTCCTTTTTTAAAGGTCCTTTGTTTTTTATGGAGAAACATTTCATTGCTCTCAGGACCTTAGGATGAGCATCTAGAGGATAATTTATGGCTTTTATATTTGCCTAGATACAACACCTCTGGGATTTTGTCCCCTTCTTCCCATGAAATGAGGTGCAAGCCTTTCTTGGGGTCAATAAGCCTGAAAAACCCAAAATGTAATACCCTTAATCTGAACCCCAATTGTAAATGAAAATGTAAATGTACATATACGCTGGTGAGTCGTTGGCACCAAGTTTTGGTTCAGTTTTTCACACACATGAGTAGTGCATGAGAATTATTTTCCAAAGAAAGAGTGTGCACATTCCATAGTGTTATGACCACCTGAGTACGTGTGCATGGATTGCACATAAAGGGAGGAGTGTGCACATTCCATAGTGTTGAGCACACCTGAGTAAGCGCATGAGGATTACCATGGAGTTCACATCGGATTGAGTTGTGTGTGTGTGTGTGTGTGTGTGTGAGGTCGAAGATTGTGTGTGTGGTAATTGGGTTGGTGATTCGGGATGCAAAAATAATGCTATGCCTATCCTTGTAAAATGTATTCACACTCAAATTATTAATAAAATCACATCATTGCATGCATACCAATAAGACAAAAAAATATCGGGGGCTAAACTCCACCAAAAAGGGAAAAGGGGGGCTTAATTCCAAGGGAATATTTTATTGATATTTTTGAAAAGTATAATTTATGGATATTTATTTATCCTAAGTTCTCGAGGGATGGGAACGAGTCACCAAGTGGCTAAAATTAATTATGAAGGTGACAAGTGTTCAGTTATGACAATGCAAATATATGGTTGAACCTTAGTGTATTTCAAGGGATTCACTCATTTTTCTTCAGGGGTCGGACCATCTAAATGGGGAATTACCATTACCTTACCTATAAAGAAAAACTTGGAAAGGGTTTTTCCATCTAGTAACCAGAGTTTTTGTTGTCGAAGAGGTGGGTTGTCATGCCCGTGAGAATCCTCTACATGTGAGAGAATTTTCGTTGAAGACGTGGGTTGTCAGGCCCGTGAGAATTCTCTCCAAGTGAGAGATTTGTTGTTGAAGAGGCGGGTTGTCAGGACCATGAGCATTCTCTCCAGGTGAGAGATTTTCTAGCAATTTTCCCTGGTGCGTTGGGAATTAGTTACAGGGCTATGAGACTTCCTCTCCAACCTGTTGTTGAATTCCTGGAAAGGAAGTGGGGAAGATGAGGGACTATTGAGAAAATAAGAGGCACACTTCCTGGGGTGGGACATGCATGCGGGGAATGAGAGATTGTAGTCTAGTTTCAACAGTTGAGAACCTTGGACTGAGAAATTTTATTGATTATCATACCTTGGCCTGGAATTAGAAATCCTTTTGTCCTAGTGGAGTTTAAGCCGTAGCTCGGGGGTGACCTATCACTAAAAGTATATGAGCAACAAATTCTATGGTTGGGAAGAACGTTTGAGATATGTGTGCAGTTGGTGACTCTTTATAAAAAGATAAGTGTCCTTTATGTGCTTGTCTAATTTATTGTGTGCATAATTATCTATGTTTGATATGGGTTTATTTCTTATATGACATTACATATAATTAATTGTCGTTATTTTGTATGATGTTGTTTGTAAATGTAAGTGTATTCAGTAATTATTGTCGCGCATGCAGAGTATGACAGTTATTAAGTATTCATGTTATTTAACTTGGTAATAATGGTCATGAATTTTCGAGGCAAGGCTAGAATTTTTGTGCACACAAGGAAATAATCCATGCACGCAAGAGGCTGGAATCGTTGTGCATCAGGGGAAGCATATATGTCGGCACAAAGAGAATTGAATCTGCGTGCGACACTAGAATGGTTGTGTACACAGTAGTATTCATGTGTTCAAAGTGGTTACACGCGCAATAATACAGGTGTGCATTGAATGATTTTGTGTGTTAGCACCATGTTTTTTGTAGTTAGATTCAAAGGTTTGTCCAAAACATTTCAGAGTCTTGTCTTGATCTTTATAAAAGTCAAAACTTTCTTGAATAAGTCACAGTTAGTGTGTCAAAATTTATGAGTTCAATAACCAAATAAATAATGGTTTGAAATGTCAAGTAAGGGGTTTTTCCATAAGTTGGTAGAAGGGTTTAAAGTTCGTCATGTTTAAGTTGTAAAGGTCTACTTTCCTAAGTCTCGAGTCATGTCGAAAAAGTGGAATTTGGGTACCAAGGTCAAATCAAGTGGTTAGGATAAATGTCATGTCAAAAGATATTATAGGTCATCATTACCTAATCATGAAGTCAGAAAAGTGAACGATCATGGCACTCCATATCTTTTGTACCATTGCACACTTCAAAGGAGTACATGTTGTGCAATTTCATTGTGCAAATCTTTAGCCTTCTTTAAAACATCTCGTTGACATGGATTTTCCGTCCTTTTTCATAATTTCATTCCTTATCCGTTCAAGATTAAATATTGGTCACCCTTCATGTTTCTCCATCACTTTCAAAACGTGTGCATCATCCATATCTTTTCTAGTAAGCTCCGAAGCCTTTTGCTACATAAATATTGTGTGCTTCCAGTCACTACGTAAATCTGCTATTTTGATTTTACTGTGTATCCTCCATTGCTTTCAATCATTGTTCAAGAGTTTTCCTTGGAGCCCGTTGCAAATTAGCTTCTTGAACAAAAAAAAAATTCACACACTCAACCTTCTTTCTTCTGAGCTAAATTCTTATTACCTACTCCTATGCCAAGTTTTCCATCGAGTTTTCCGTCACACCAAAGTTTTCCGTTGCTTTTTATTGTTGTGCCAATTTTTCTGCCACTGATTTGTTTGTTGCGCAAAGTTTCTCATTGCTACCTTTTTCTATGCATCGTGCAAAATTTACTATTCTTATTCATTGCTCAGAGAGTCTATTACAATTATTTGTTGCACACCTGAAATTGACATACACCAACATCATGGAAACTCTTCAAAGTAAAAGAAAGAATGCAAGAAGCGGGAAGGTCGTGAGGTTTGAACCACAAGATTTAAAGTTGATAAACGAAGACTCGACGATTAGAGTGTCCTTTGAACAAGACAGATGCATATGTTTCTTTGAAAATATTCAAGGATATCATGCGCAACTAACTAAGCAGTTCACCCTTAATTTTAATGGTGTCAGTGCAACTATTGTACGGATTATTTTTCAAGTGACAGAGGAAACTATATCAATTGTGATAGAGATTCCTATGAAAAGAGAAAAATGGTTTAAAGGTATGCCATTAGATACTTCATGTTATATTGATTTCATCAAGCCTGAATATAGAAATAAAAAAATTGGAGCCAACATTCCCAGTGAGTATGTTCTGGAACCTTTTGAGAAACTTTTGAACATAATCAGGAAGTACTTCACCTGCGAGGGAAGATTCGACAAGGCGAATCAATATCACATTAGGATTTTGATTCATTTCATATGGAGAAGTCCTTTAAAATTATCTTTCTTCCTATGTCAAATCATGGGAAATATGGAAGATAGTGTCCAAGACAAAGCTAACCAGCCAGAGAACAACATGTTCCATTTTTCCCTGATTAAGATGTTGGTGGTTGAGAAGCTCGGAAATTTAAACATAGACTGGAATTCCTTCTTGATTTCAACAAACATTCCCAAAGACCCTAAAGGAGATATTCCTTTATCTACTGAGAAATCAACACTTCATAGTTCAGAGGTGAGAGGAGGAGATGTTGTTGAAAGGATAAAAGGAAAAAAAATTGAAGATTCATTAATCAATCAACCAACATCCAAGAAGAGAATAAAACTAATATTCACTGACGAAACTGAGGATACCCAAGCTCCCAGTAAACCGCGCACTAGGTCCTCTACCAAGATATTTCCCATACCCACAATTCATCCAGGTCTTGTTGAATGTGAAACCCAGGAGATTGATGAAAAGAAAGCGGAACCAGGTGAAGAAGTTGTAGATATTAAGGAGGTGAAACAACAACTAAAGAAAGCTCAACATGTTATAGCCCAATTCTATCAATAGAACAAAGAATTGAGGAGGAATCTAGTATAAAGATTTCTTGAAATACCAACATCACAGAGTAAAGCAGGTCGAAGATCTCCTACCTCACCAACAGGAGGAGAAAAGAATATAAATTGGTTGAAAAGCAGCTAAGAGAGGCTCAAGATGTGATCATTGAGCTCAGGGAAGAAAAAAGGATATCAAAGGAAAGAATCATGGAACATTTCAAGGAATACATACCAGCTATTGACGATGCATGTGCAGCTCTCTCTAACACTAAATCAAAATTGAAAAGAAATGTGGCTTTGTTGAGACAGGTGAGGAGTTTGAAGAGACAAAATTTGTCATTAAGAAGAACAAGCAGGGCCTTACGACTGTAAGTGAGTTTGTACAAGGAAGCTACGAAAAAACTAAACAATCTCATCCTTTGTTGCCAATTGGATTCACGCACGCAACCTCAGCATGAAGATTCGTCGTGCAAAATCGCTACACAAATTTTGCATCCAACATTTGCGCAGCATAAACTAGAATTTATTGTGCAACATTGACAGTGTTGTCCAGCGATACACATGATGATTCATGACAACCATATGGTTGGAATTTTCTTACGAATTTATGATTGTAAATAACATCTCGGATAGGTTATGATTACCAAATTGAGTTTCTTATTTTTGGTAAATTTTGTAGAGGTTGTTGTTCTCTTTGAAAACAACTCGATCCATAACTCTAGGAGATAGTAGTTCGACTCCTAGTAGCTAAGTGTAGCTTTGTTTTCTATATATAGGGACTATTTTGATGTAAAGAGTGGCGCAGGCAAAAATATAGACATTTTGATCCTAAATGTAATTTTCTAAATCTAAAGAAATACAAATGCAGAAGTCATGAATTCCTCAAGAAAAAGATTCTAATGGTGGTGATCTGAAGATTGTACTCTTCTTTGTATGTATTTCCTATGTACTTGTTTTCATATGCACTTTTCTTCTCCTTAAATTGGTAAACTGAAAGTCCATAATTCATCTAATGGTGCTCTAGACTTTACTAATTTAAAATTGTGTCTATCTTCTCAGCTAAGGTCAGAATTCATCCATTGTGGTGCTCTGATTTTGTTGTATGTTTCTTTTCTTCTTTCACCCTATATGATCAAACTAAACACTGAATTTCATCACCTCATTTAGATTTTGTTCCTCTGAGGAGTTATATCTACCAAGCATTGATTTTTTATTTTTTTCAGAGGTTGACCCCATAGCCCTAGAAGCACTATCTTTTGTCAGCAGGCCTTAAAAAATTATCTCAAAATTCTAAATCTAGCCATCAATTTGAAACAACCTATATATATCAGAGATTAAGTCTAAGAGACAACCCTCTCTAGATTGGAAAGACTAGTTTCCAGTCTTAAAGTTGGTTTGTAGGTTACCTTTGTAGATTATTTTTTCAACCCAACAATTTACTCAACATTAACATTTTGGTGTCGTTTTCGGGGATGAAATTGAAAATTTTCCCTGGGAAAGAACGACTGAAAGCTTTAGATTTGATTCCTGAGGGTAACAGTGAATCAAACACCTTTTTGGCTAAACTATTCTTACCCTGGTGACTTCATTTAATAAGATCAATAGCATATTTTTGTTTGTTTTTTAGAAAATAAGAAATACTTGCTCCTAAGAGAATTCACACTAGAAGGAACCCTGATCCAGAACCTATAGCATATGTGTCTGATCCTGAGAAACTATTGCATAAAAGAAAAGAAAAGACAGTCGAATCATTCTCTTTCCTAGACAAAAATCTATATTTACCCAAAGAAGGTTTAAAAAGTATCGATGACCTTGACTTTGATTTAAAATTTGAACAAACCTTGTTCAGATCTAGATCAGAATCTAAGTTGAATGAAATTATCTTTGATGAAAAGAAATTCTAGTCTTTGATTCCCATTGTCCCTATTTAGACTATTCCTATCCAGATTGTCCCTACTTAGACTATCCATATAGCCCAAAATCCTCCTAGAGCCATGGGATCCATATTTTCTCCTCTTTCCTTGCCTGCCCAGTTGCATGATTTACCCTAAAATTATAATCAGAGAATCAAATCATTCAATGTTGAAGAAAATACATCAGCCCAAAGACACTTGGATTGGTTCAATGATTTTTTTGATCTAGAGGAAGTATATCATGAGGATATAAAACTCAGGATGTTCACACAAAGTATTTCAAGAGAGAAGTCAGAAAATGGTTTAAAGCTCTTCCTACAACGAGTATCCCTAATTTTGCAGCTTTTGAAACACTTTTTGTTGCAAGGTGGGGTGATAAAAAGAATCATCTTCAGTTGCTAAATCAGTACAATAATATAAAAAGATCACCAAATGAAACAGTACAAGAGTTTTCAACCAGATTTATGAAAGTTTATAATTCAATTCCTATAGAAGTAAAACCTCCTCCTGGAGCTGCCCAACTTCGATATGTTGATTCTTTTGATAGTGATTTTTCCTCACTATTAAGAGAAAGGATATCTAATGCATTAGATGATATGATGAGTGATGCAATTGAAGTAGAGGTAAATCTTATGACATCAGGGAAGATTAAACATAATCCTAACATAGATGTGAAGAAGGTCCAAGGAGAAGCACAACCCTTAACTTCTAAAACATCAGATGAGAAATTTTATTTGATTACGAAGACTATGGAAATATTCATGGAAAGAATGTCTTTGGAGAATAAGCTTGCCACTAGGGATCAAACTGATTTTCGGCCCAGAAATCAAAATTTTAGAAGAGCTCCAGTTCCATAGAATAGGCAAAGAGATCAGAGAAATCAAGGTGATCAACAAATAAAACCTCCTTTCCAAAACAACTATGTAAATGAATATTTTGGTCAAACAATTGAAGACAATATGCATTGTTGTGACAATAAAAAAACAAATGTGTTCTTAGCTAAAGAAGAACATGATCAATTTATGGATGCAAATGATAAGTTTATGCAGGATGATGATGATATGTTGTCATTGGAAACATAAGAGTTTAAGAAAGGATATCAAAATTCTATTATGCAACTTTAGAAACAATATAACCTCAGAAGCAAAAAGGTGGCTTCAAATCCTCTAAAGGCAAATCCTACAAGGGAACTTTAGATAAATACACCTTCTTCAAGCCAGCTTAAGAAAGATAATTAAGAAAAGGATGCAATGGAGAAAGGAAAATCCAAAGAAGAACCCCTAAAGAAAATAACTGAGACAAGGAAGGAAGCAGTCATCATAGAGGTAGAAAAATCTCCATCTCCTTTTAATTTTGAAAGTGAAATGGCTAAAATCAAAATTTATGTTCTGTTTAATGAGCTGATTAAGAATGGAGAATATAGAAATCAAATCATTAAAATGCTCAAAATGGAAGAATCCCTTGACGCTTTGAATGTACAAGATGATCACCTTGCTATCTTGTTTTTCCCACATGTGGAGGAGAGTGGTGATGTTGATGATGTTCCTCCTTTCTAGGTTAGTCTTAAAATTCATGACATGACCTTACATAATGCATGTTAGATTCAGGAGCATCACATAATATGATGCCCAAGGTGGTCATGGATGAATTTGGCCTAGATATTACAAGACCTTACAAGGATATTTTCTCTTTTGACTCAAGGAAGGTGAAATGCTTGGGTTTAATCAAAGATTTGGTTGTATCATTATCTCAAATTCCATCAAAAAATTTGATCATGGTTGTAGTGGTTGCTAACATCCCTCCTAAATTTGGCATGTTGTTATCTAGATCTTGGGCTGCAAAGTTGAAAGGAACTTTGCAAATGAATATGTCATATGTTACTATCCCTATTTTTGGCCAATAAAGGAGGTTCTACAGAGAAGTGTTGCTCAAGTACATGGTGAGTATCAAAACTCAACCAAACAATCATCCCATTTACTCTATTAATATTGAGTTTGTTTCCTCTGTTTTCTATAATGACTTGAGTTTTCAATAGGGGGAGCCAATGACTAGCATGGCCATCAAAAACAAAATTGATCATCAAACAGAGGAAATTACAAATCAGCAAAACAATGCAGAAGATGAGATGTGGAATATGAGCTTTGATGGAGATGCTAGCAGAGAATGAGAAGGAGATGTTGTGTGGATTAACCCTCCCAAGATAGGTACAAAAATATGTTCTTAAAATCTTTATTTTGATTGTACCAATAATATGGCCAAATATGAGGCACTGATTTTGGGATTGAAGAATTTAAAAGAATTGGGTGCTAGGAGGATAGTTGTACATGAAGATTATGAGCTTGTTATTAACTAGGTAAAAGGTATATATCAGTCCAAGCATCATCGATTGAGAGCATATAGGAATTAGTGCTTAATCTTCTTGAAGTGTTTTCAGAATACAATTTGTTAGTGATTCCTAGGGGGCAAAATCAAATTGCATATGTTTTAGCTACTCCAGCTTCGGTTTTCAAAATTCCAATTTTTCCTAAAAAAAAGTATGAAATTGAAGTCAAGCATAGGCCAATAGTACCTGATAACATTAAACATTGGAAAATATTTGAATATGACAAACAGGTAGAATAATTCATTCATATGAGTGATGAATTTTCTAATTCAAATATTGATGATGATTGTTGTTGTGAAGAGAATGAAGACGCAGTTGTGTTCAACAATGATGCCCTTTTTCCGAATCAGATTGATGGAAGAGATATAGTGTAGCTCAAAAACAACATTATTCCCAAAGGCTTGGTCCCATTGGAAAATATTTTTGACAACAACCATGTAGCCATAAATCCTAAAATCACTGCAAATGATGAGGCATAGAAGATTGCAACATTGGGACTTAGAAGGATCCCAAGATCATCAAACTGTCAAAAACACTTAGTCCATAAATTAAACAGAGGTATGTCAGCCTAATGAAGTATTTCTCTGATGTATTTTCATGGAGTTATGAAGATTTAAAGGTTTATGACACTAAGGTAATTCAGCATGCAATTCTCATCAAGGATGATCATAAACCATTCAAGAAAAAGTTGAGGAGAATAAACCCTCTATTGTTGGCATTGATTGAAAAGGAGGTAAGGAAGTTGTTTGATTCCAAAATTGTTGTGTCCTTAAGATTTTCCAAGTGGGTGGCTAACCTAGTTCCTGTCAGGAAGAAAAGTGGTGAGATCAGGTTATGTTTAGATTTATGAAATCTAAATAGGGTGTCTCTCAAAGAAAATTATCCAATTCCTAAGATGGATTACATCCTGTAGAAGATGGTGGGATCTCAGAAGATATCAATGCTTGATGGTTTCTCTGGATACAACCAGATTATGGTGCCTCCTGATGACCAAGACAAGTTACTTTTACAACACCTTGTGGAACCTTCATGTATGCAAAAAAAAAATTTGGGTTTATGAATGCAGGAGTAACTTTCCAAAGGGCCATGGACATAGCCTTTGTCGATGAAAAAGATAATTTAATTTTTATTTACTTAGATGATATCACTGTATTTTCATATTTTGATGATCAACATCTCAAACATCTAAGACGGGTTTTCCAAAAGTGTAGAAAGTTTGGCATCTCATTGAATCCAAAAAACTCAAATTTTGGAATTCAAGAAGGAAAATTACTTGGACAAATCATTTCAAAGGAAAGGATAAAGATAGACCCCAGCAGAGTGGAAGAAATTTTGAAAATTGGCACACCCAAGAGCAAGAAGGAGTTATAGTCTTTCCTAGGAAAAGTAAATTTTTTGAGAAGGTTTATTCCTAACTTGGATGGGATCATAAAGTATATCACAAATATGCTCAGGAAAGCAAATGAAATAAAATTGAATCCTAAATCTAGGAATTATTTTGAAGATATTAAAGTGGCACTGACCAAATCTTCAGTGTTGGCCAGCCCGACTTTTGCAAAAGATTTTATCTTGTTTTATTTTTCTTCAGAACACACCATTACTGGTGTTTTGTTGCAAAAATGTGATCGGAACTTTGAAATACCCATAGCCTATTATATTAGGACATTGAGAGACTCCCCACTAAAGTATGACATAATGGAAAAGTAGGCATACACCTTAATGAAGGCCCTTAAGGAATTTAGAACTTATATCTTGCATTCCCATGTCATTGCTTATGTGCCTAGAAATTATGTAAAAGATATTTTGACTCAGCTTGATCTTGAAGGGAAAAGGGGAAAATGGATAGCAGTGATGTTGGAGTATGACCTAGAGATCAAACCTACAAAGTTTATTAAAGGTCAGGGGGTTGAAAAGTTGATGGCGCGGTCCAATTTTGATGTCTTGGGAATCAATTTCATTGTTGACTTATCAGAAAATTTAGAACAAGAAACAATCCCACAGGTATCCCAAAAATTCATTGATTCTCCTTGATATCTTGATATTATTTATGTACTAAGAAATTTACAAGCTCCTCCTGAGTTAAGCAAAACCAAAGCTAGATTTTTAAAATTGAAAGAAGTGATGTTTTGCATTCTGGATCGTTCTCTGTATTGGAAATATCCAGGTGGGATCTTGCTAAATTGTTTGTTGGAGGAAGAAATGAAAAAATATATCAAAGAGTTTCACAAAGGTGACTATGGGGGGAATCATTATTGGAAGACCATTGTGCACAAAATACTGAGGGCAGGGTTCTATTGGCCTAGTATTTTTTCTTATGTATACAATGAAGTTTCCAGTTGCCATGAATGCCATATTTTTTATGGAAAAAGAAAGTTGCAACCTCTACCTTTAAAGTATATCTCTGTCGAAGAACCATTCATGCAATGGGGCCTTGATTTTATAGGAGAAATTCATCTTCCATCCTTAACTTAGCATAGGTGGATATTGACAGCCACAGACTACTTCACCAAATGGATTGAAGAAGTCCCCACAAGGCAAGCTATTGATACAGTTATCATCATTTTTTTAGAAAATAGTATTTTGTCTAGATTTGGTTGTCCATTCAAGATCATTACTGGCAATGCAGCAACATTCAAATCTAAGAAAATGGAGAAATTCAGCAATGACTATAATATAAATCTTGGCCATTCCACATCTTATTACCATAGGTTAATGGGTTGGCTGAATCATCCAACAAAATCTTGACTAGGATTATTAAGAAGCTTCTGTAGGAAAATAAGAAAGATTGGCACAAAAATCTCATCTACGCGTTATGGGTGGATAGGATTACCACTAAAAGGTCTATTTCTACATCACCTTTTCAGATTGTATATGGTACAGAGGTAATTTTTCCTACCTCATTAGGACTTCCAGTGATGAGGATGTTGCAAGAACAAGAAGATGAACCAAATGATGCTCTAAAGAGGATAAACCAATTAATCCATGTACAACAAATGAGAGAATAGGTTTTCAATAAATCACAACTGCACAAAGATAAAATGAAAAGAGATTTTGACAGGCATACTAAGGAAGATGATTTCAAGGTGAATGATTTGGTACTGAAGTGGGATGCAAGGAATGAAGACAGAGGGAAACATGGGAAGTTTGATCATATTTGGTTGGGACCTTTCAAGATTGTTGCATACCATGGGAACAATGCCTATTTGTTGCAGGAGTTTAATGGAGATCTTATTGGTGGAGGACTTGTAAATGGCAGGTTTCTCAAACACTATCTTGTTTAAAAAAAAATCAATCTCTTCATGCCATTGTAAATGACCATTTTTTTTTTCCAGATGAAGCATTTTGAATCAATAATCAACAGAAAATTGAAGCCCAAAGTGAAGGCCCTATGTTTATGTTGAGTCTAGTCAAAGTTGTGTCAAAAGAGTTTTGTAAATAAGTTTGTTTTATTAGTTTGGAGTTTTTGAGTCAAATAAAACCCAATGGTCAGGCACTTGATCTATTGTTCTTTGCTACCTCACTAGGAGGATAGCATCCCCATTGGAGCCAATTGTTAGCACCATGTTTTTTGTAGTTAGAGTCAGAGGTTTGTCTAAAAAATTTCAGAGTCATGTCTTGATATTTATAAAAGTCAAAAATTTCCTGAATAACTCACAGGCAGTGTGTCAAAATTTATGAGTTAAATTACCAAATAAAGAATGGTTTGAAATATCAAGTAAGGGGTTTGTCCATAAGTTGGTAAAAGGGTGTAAGGTTCATCATTTTTAAGTTGTAAAAGTCTACTTTCCTAAGTCTCGAGTCATGTCGAAAAAGTGGAATTTGGGTACCAAGGTCGAATCAAGTGGTTAGGATAAATGTCATGTCAAAAGATATTGTGGGTCATAATTACCTAATCATGAAGTCAGAAAAGTGAACAATTATGGAACTCCATATATTTTGTACCATTGCACACTTCAAAGGAGCACCCATTCCACAAGTTCACTGCACAAATCTTTAGCCTGCTTTAAAACATCTTGTTGCCATGGATTTTTCGTCCCTTTTCATAATTTCATTCCTTATCCGTTCAAGCTTAAATATTGGTCACCCTTCATGTTTCTCCATCACTTTCAAAACTTGTGCATCGTCCATAGATTTTCCAGTAAGCTCTGAATCCTTTTTCTACGTAAATATTGTGTGTTGTGAGTCGCTATGTAAATCTGTTATTTTGATTTTGTTATGTATCCTCCATTGCTTTCAATCATTGTTCAAGAGTTTTCCTAGGAGCCCGTTGCAAATTAGCTTTTGGAACTAGTTTGTTTTTCACACAGTCATCCTTATTTCTTCTAATATAAGTTCTTATTACCTACTCTTGTGCCAAGTTTTTCGTCGAGTTTTCCGCTAAGCCAAAGTTTTTCCTTGCTTTTTACTGCTACGTCGAGTTTTCCACTACGTCGAATTTTCTTCCACTGATTTGTTTGCTATGCAAAGTTTCCTATTGCTACCTTTTCCTGCACATCGTGCAAAAGTTACTATTATTATTCATTACGCAGAGAGACTATTACAATTATTTGTTGCGCACTTGAAATTGACATACACCAACATCATGGCAACTCTTCAAAGTAAAAGAATGAAAGAAGCGGGAAGGTGGTGAGGTTTGAAACACAGGATTTGAAGTTGATAAACGTAGACCCGACGATCAGAGTGTCCTTTGAATAAGCAGGATGCATACGTTTCTGTGAAAATATTCAAGGATATAATGTACAGCTAACTAAACAGTTCACCCTTAATTTTACTGATGTCAGTGCAACTATTGCAGGGATCACTTTTCAATTGACAGAGGAAACTATATCAGCTGCAACGGAGATTCCTATGCAGGGAGAAAAATGGTTTAAAAGTATGCCATTATATACTTCATGTTATATTGATCTCATCAAGCATGGATATAGAAATTGGAAAATTGGAGCCAGCATTCCCAGTGAGTATCTTCTGGAACCTTTTGAGAAACTTCTGAAGATAATCAGAAAGTGCTTCACCTATGAGGGGAGATTCGACAAGGTGCATCAATATCACATCAGGATTCTGATGCATTTCACAGGGAGAAGTCCTTTAAATTTAACTTTCTTCCTATGTCGAAGCATGGGAATTATGGAAAACAATGTCCAAGCCAAAGCTGACCAGCTAGAGAATAACCTATTCCATTTTTTCCTGATTAAGATATTGGTGGTTGAGGAGCTCGGAAATTTAAACAAAAACTAGAATTCCTTCTTGATTTCAGCAAACATTCCCAGGGACCCTAAAGGAGATATTCATTTATCTGCTGAGAAATCAGCACTTCATAGTTCAGAGGTGAGAGGAGGAGATGTTGTTGAAATGAGAAAAGGAAAAGAAATTGAAGATTTTGTTGGATTACTGAAAGGGGGGTTGAATTAGTAATAGAGAAATTTAATCCTTTTTAAACATATAATCCAAGTGTTATATCAATGTAGCATTATCATCCAATAACTACAGAGTAAATAAGAAATGAACAAATGAACGATCATACACATACACAGTACACTAGTGTTTTATGTGGAAACCCAAGGCGGGTGGAAACCCAAAGCGGGAGAAAACCACAGAATGTTTTTTCTTATATGTCTTGAAGAATTACATTCATTGGAAGCACCAACTTTCTTTGTTAACCAGCTGCAACTGGAAGGAGGCTCCAAACCCCTAGTTTCTCAGGCTACAACCTGAGGGAAGCTCCAACTCCCCAATTCTCTGGATACAAACAGAAGGATGCTACAACCCCCTAAGTTCTCCAGCTACAACTGAAAGGTGGCTACAACCACCTATCCTTGCCTCGTCCAACTGCCCTGACACAGAGGTAGAATGATGAAACCACTGTCACACTATCACTGTGAGATATACCACTATACAATTGTATCAACCTGTACCACTGGCCTATATCCAACCTGTACAACTCCCATGTAATCAATTTGTACCTGAACTGAACATGTTTCAACAAAAATACAACAGGTACATGACCTGTAGTGTTGCAAAACATGTATGTACGTGCCCTATCTTTTATGAAACCCATGTATGTACGTGACCAAACTATTATGTAGCATGTGTATGCCTTTTGAAAATTAGGGTTTCCTTTCTCTTGAAAACTTCTGACCCTCTATAACTTTTTTTACATAGATCTGTAACCTGTCACTGTATCCAAACTGAATCCATACCCTCTGCATGCATCCTCATACATATCTCTCTCTAGTCATGTGCCATGAGTGTGTATAATCATGAATAAGTATAATAGTTGTCACATGATCTAGACTTCAAACCCTTTCTGATATTCATCCTCTCAATACATCAACACTACAAGATCTCAACCATATACCACAAAAATACTTAGCCATATGCCAAGAAATACAATATGTGCCTCAACAAGAAGTATCAATGATAAATATGCCAACACTATATTTCTGTAGATCTGACTTATACAAAATATCCCATGCAACCACTAGTCTCTCTGGGGAGAATTCTCAAATCTCCATAACCATTTCTCATGCATACATCAAAATCCAACTATTCATAGAAATAAGACATACCTTTTGAACCAATGGATAGATCTGATGTATCTGAGCACTATAGACCTTCCTGGGAGCTTGATCTCAGAATCTAGAACCTCTGCATCTTCATCTTCTCGAGTTTCCATAGCTTTACCAACATGTACGCACCCTAATACACTGCTAGCCCACATACGTACACACCCTAATAAACTATCATCTCACGTACTATATGCACCCTAATACACTGTCATCCCACGTATGCCTCAAAAAATAGGGTTTATTTTTTTGTCAACCCTTCATACTACCTCAAACTTTCGCAACTTCAGATGTATCAATGAGTACTAGCAATAAGCCTCACACAACAAAATATATTCAATGTGTTCAAGTGTGATTAAATGAGAGATATTTTCCTCTTATTTATACTTTCATGTCGCATCCCACTTTACTTATTTTAGGGAGTTCTCCATTAACTTTATTATTTAAATAATTTCTTTTGCAAACACTTTGAATTTTTGGGGCTTCTAGATGACTCATGAGGGTCCTCCAACTTCACATGGCCATAACTCTCTAACTGTGAGGAGTTATGTGACATTCCACATACCACCGGAAATGGCATGACAAGCACCATACATCTAGGATAGTTTCACTCACAAATTCATTGACCTTCATTTCATTTTTCCACATTTAAGCATGTTTTCTCTAACCATACTTCTAGGATAACTCAATCCACAAAGCATCTTCTCGTGAGGGATTTCACCATAAGGGGACCACTTTGGAGTTCATCCATTTGTACTTCTTATCAACCATGACAAGACAATAATGAGTCATATTTACATCAAATAAACTTGGGTCCATTACCCAAACCTTTGTGCTACCAGACTTTATTCAAGGGTTGACATCAATGAAAACCAACCTTAATCAACAGATTCATCAATTAGTTACCCAACATCTAAGAAGAGAAGCAAACTAAGATTCACTGATGAAACTGAGGAGACCCAAGCTCCCAGTAAACTGCGCATGGTCCAGATTTTATGAGTAGAACAAAATGAATACAGATTATTAAAATATGCTTAACACACAATAACAAAGATACAATAAAATTGGTTTTCTATTCAATAAGGAAATAAGCTGAAACTGTAAAATGCAGCGGAAAACAAGCTTATTGGAATGGTGGTGGCTTATCTCTGAGAAGAGATGTCACGGTTGTGCTCATTCTCAAGAATATGATTACAATGAGGATTTGAAGGAATTTTTATAATAAATAGGAACTTCAAAAACCCTAGACATCCAAAAACCTAACCCTAGGAGATGAAGTGTCAAAAGTTAGGTGGGCCTTGTTTGGGTAGGTTAGTACATCAACTTCCCAAGGTCGTAACTTTTACATACAATCTTCGTTTTAGGCGCACGATAGCCCGTTGGAAAGTTATCGTCGAGGATATTCATTTTGGGGGCTCAATTAGGGCGTTTGCATATCATTAAGAATCTTGATCCCGAAAAACCTTCATTTAGGCCCTCAAAATGGCCCTGGAAGTTAAAAACTGCTAAAAATAGTAAATTGCCAAAATTGCCAGAAAATTGTTTTGAGCGAGTTGGAAAAGGTGGGTGGCCACCGATATCCACCTGAAACAATCCTCCCTCCTTAGGAATAAATTTTCTCCATTTCGTTGATTTCCCCCATCAGATGAGGAATTTTTGTTGAATTTGACTCTGGGTGAGCCACTTGCCTTGGTGCAGGAGCTTCCCTGCTTTGACGACTCGATAAAGATGGGTCCTTTTTTGTCGAGTGCCCTTGATCTGTGTGTCCACAATATGATCATTGCATTCCTATTGCATGCATTCAGGTTTGAGCTCTGTTGGTGTCAACTGCTCTTTTATCTCTGAGGTGTCCAATAATGGTAGGTAATATGGCCGAAGGAGAGCCACGTTGAAGACTGGGTGCAAGCCAAGGAAAGGGGGAATGTTGAGCTCAAAATAATTATCACCCACAACCTTGGTGATGGTGTATGGCCCATAAAAAAGTGTTTGAAGCTACTGATGGGGCCTTGTGAGGTGTTCTTTCTGCAAGTGAAACCAAACTTTGTCTCCCACCTGAAACTTATGTGGCAGCCAATGTTGATCATGGTGTTGCATGTACTTGGAATTAGACTTTTGTAGAATATCTTGAACATGTTGGCAGATGTGTTGGATCCTCTCAATGAACTGGGTGGCTTTGTTATCTTCTGGTGGAGCAAGGGACGAGTCGGTCGAGGTGGCCATCATGGGTAGTGCAACATCCATGGGGCCGAATGGTTGGAATCCCAACACCACCTGAAAGGGGATGTGTCGAGTTGAGTTATTCAGGGCTCAGTTGTAGCTATGTTGGACATAGGGAAGACTCTCATCCCATGTGCGGGGATATTTTTAATTTTACATGTGCAGGATATGTATGATCATCCGATTGACGACCTCGGTTTGGCCATTTGTCTGAGGGTGGAAGGAAGTGGATTTGGTGAGCTTGGTATCTAGAAGTGACCAGAGTCTCGACCAGAATGTGCTAAAGAACCAAATGTCACGGTCCGAGATAATGGTTGGTGGGATCCCAAAATGTACCCATACTCGTTCAAAGAAGAGCTTGGCAGTGGCTTATATTATGATGTTCTTCTTGCAGGCAGCTAGAATCCTCATCTTGGAAAAGAGATCAACAACAACAAAAAAGACAGTCATTTCCCCTCTTGGTGGATGGGAGGCCCAACATGTAGTCCATTGAGATGGATTCCCACGGCCTGTCAGGAGTAGCAGAGGAGTGTACAGACCATGTTTCTTAGTGGTCAGTTTGGCAATAGCGCAAGTGGTGCAGAACCTGATATATTTTTCGACATCCCGTCAAAGTTTCGGCTAGTAGAAATGTTTCTGCAGCACTACCACTATAATTTCGATGCCAAAGTGTCTTGCCACCTGACTGTAGTGAGCTTCCCAAATTAGCTTCACGCGCTCTCTTGATGGAATGCAGAGATGGCCCAGACAACACAACAACCTGTCTTGAAGATGGAAATTAGTGACCACTGAGTTGGCGCCCAACATTTGGTAAGTGGTGGAGAAGTCAAGGTTTGTCTCATAGAGGTGGGGCCATCTAGAGGTCTCGTGGCCGCAAAAGTCTAGCACTATGGTGAGTGTGATGACTGGAGGTCAACCGAGGTAATCAACAACTCGGTTGGTACTTCTTATTTTATACTTGATGTTGAGGTGGAATTGTTGTAAGTATGTGGACCACTTCTGATGGTGGTCATTCTACATTTTTCCTTGGGTCTGCATGAACTGTAGTGGGTTGTGATAAGTGTGGATGATTGTCTCCTTCCCAAGAATGTAATGTCTCCACTGGCGGTAGGCTTGCACAATGGAGTACATTTATTTTTCATAAGTAGGTTACTTACAGACAACATATGATAGTGTCTCACTATGATATGCCACAGGGTGGCCTTGTTGAGTGAGAACGGTGCCCACAACATAGTCTGAAGCATATGTCTTGATCTTAAAGGGATGTTGCAAGTCTGGTAATGAAAGTACTGGGGATGAGAAAAAATGCTTCTTCAAGTCATCGAAGGCTTATTGTTGGGACAGGCCCCACACAATTATTTCCTTACCGCCACCCCTAGTTACTTGGTTGAGGGCACATGCGATATTAGAGAACCCCAACATGAACCTGTGATAGAAATTGGCAAGGCCCAAGAAGCTCTAAAGTTCAGTGAGTGTGGTTGGGGTTGGCTAGTCATGGATGACCTGGATCTTGGCTGGATACACATGCACACCATGCCAATCAATGATGTAGCCTAAGTAATGGACCATGTCCATGCCGAAGGAGGATTTTTTCAAGTTTTCATATAGTTTGTGTTGTCGCAGGGTGTGCATAACTTGTTGAATATGTTGCAAGTGTTCCACCCAAGTCTTGTTGTAGATGAGGATGTCATCCAGATACACCACTAAAAAATTATTGGTGAAAGGTCGTAGGATATCGTACATCATCCTCGTAAAAGTTGTTGGAGCATTTTTCAAACCAAAGGGCATGACCAACCATTAAAAAAGACCTTTTTTGACTTGAAGGCAGTCTTCCATACATCTGTATGTTCTATTGGAACTTGGTGGTAGCCATACTTCAGATCAATATTACTGAAGTACTTGGCCCCTGTGAGTTGATCAAGGAGGTCGTTGATTCAGGGAATCGGGTACAAGTTCTAGATTGTGATTTTATTCAGGGTCTGGTAATCAATTCAAAGGCGTTAGGTCCCGTCTTTCTTCTGCACCATCACGATTGGGCTCCCACAAGGTGATGAGCTGGGATGTATGTGCCCCTTGTGGAGAAGTTCTTGGATATACCTCTTTATCTCCTCATTTTCTAACTAAGAGCGGTGGTAGACTGGTCCATTGGGTAGCGGTGCGCCTGGGGTTAGATCGATGGGATGCTTGACCTAGCAGTGCAGAGGTACCCCAGTAGGAGAGGAGAAGATATCTGAGTATTTTTCCATGACCTTATCCACTTGCTTCTGTTGTGTGGAGAGATCAGCTGCGGAGGCCCTGGATGTGGTTGTGATCTTTCGCTCACTCTGAGAGTGAATCACGAAGAAGACAAATTTCTCGATCTAAGAGATGACCTTCCTGCAATTCTTGGCAGAGATCAAGGAAATAACACTAGGAGGGACTGCCTCGAGTATCTTGTAAAATTTCCTGTTCAAAGTAATAATAACACTACAAGGCCTAGACTTATATACAACATGGTGTTTCCATAAATAAGGTTGGTCCAAAAGAACATTACAAACTTCAAGAGGAGAAACATCACACAATATCTCGTCTTTTAAGGTCTTTATGTCGTACATCAGTCGACACTGTTAGCTGACGCAGAGATTGCTTCCTTCGCGGAGCCATCCAATGGTGTAGGGTTTTGGGTGTGGTGTTGTCGGTAGGGCCAGCCGCTTGATGACCTCTGTTGAGATGAGGTTCTTTTGGATAATGCTATCAACGATGAAGTGCAGCGGCATGCCTTTTACCCACATCTGTGAATAGAAGAGGCGCTCTCCTTCTTCTTGCTCATCTGGTTCACCAGGCTGGAGCTTGGTGGTAGCAACGGTGGCACTGGGTTCCACATTGATGATATGTCTTTCCCTTTACAGTTCTGTCTCAGAGTCATAACCCGCATCTGATTCAAAGGCTTTCACTTCGGCCACCAACGACTGCTTTGAGCGGAAGTCAGTAGTGTTATGTCAAGGGATCTTATGGAAGTCGCACCACTTACCGGTATCTTTCTTTGTCTTTCTGGTTTCCTTCTTTACTTGCGGCTTGGACTGGATGTACTGATACTGTCCATATTTTCTCTATACTTTGTTCTGTGGGTTGGGGCCACCCCTTCCTGGCTTTTGTTGTGAGGGGTTCCCAGGCCCAAATTGTCATGTCTTTTGTTTGAGCTTATGCTCGATTTTGACGGCATATTGGTAGGTAGCGCCCAAGGAAGAGATGTCCAGAAATTACATTTCAGTCTGGATGTATCTATGTAGAGCACCACGATACTTGAGCACTAGATGACACTCTGAATCTTTGATACCCAACTTGGTGCGCAAGGTATGAATTTTATTTGTGAACTCTGTCATTGCTTGGTCTCTTTCTTGCCACAATGTGGTCCATTTGGTATACAAGTCGTCATAACTTATGAAAGGGTAGTATTGTTCCTTAATAGAATCCCTGAAGGATTCCCAGGTGGCCACGAATGTAAATAACGAGGTTTCCTCTGTTTTATTTTGCTCACAGAAAGTTTCCCACCAATCTTTGACATGGGGAACGGCTTTGAGGAGTTCAAAAGTAATATTTTCTCTATTCGAAAAGTTATGGACAGAAAAATACCCTTCTAGTAGATTCAACCACTTGTATACAACATTTGTGTCTATTTGACCTTCAAATATAGGAATATCGAAGTTTATTTGTACCTTGAAGGGGGCAACACCTCTGCTCGAGGAATATGTGTCGTATGTTGGTACCCACCGAAGGATTTGCGCAAAACTATCCATCATCTCATTCCTTTGTTGCATGAGGGATTCCTCAAGCAACATTTTGAAAGGATATCCCATCCCATCATCTTTCTTTTCTCCTACCATGAGAGGTCGGTTGAGCATGTGAGATCTTTTTTTCTCAATAGAAACAAGCTCGAGACCCAATTCTTTGTACCCTGACGTCGTTGGGGACATGCATTAAGACGACAAGGACCAGATCGCTCTGATATCACTAGTCCGGATTTTATGAGAAGAATGAAATAAATATAGATTATTAAAAGATGTTTAACACAAAATAACAAAGATACAATAAAATTGGTTTCCTATTCAATAAGGAAATTAGCTAAAACTGTAAACTGCAGCGGAAAACAAGCTTGTTGGAATGGTGGCGGCTTATCTCTGAGAAGAGATGTGACGGTTGCACTCCTTTGCAAGAAAATGATTACAATGAGGCTCTGAAGGCCTTTTTACAATAAACAGGAATTTCAAAAACCCTAGACATCTAAAAAAATAACCCTAGGAGATGAAGCACCAAAAGTCATGTGGGCCCCATTTGGGTAAGTTAGTACATCAACTTCCTTAGGTCGTAACTTTTGCATACGATCTTCGTTTTAGGCGCACGATAGCCCGTTGGAAAGGTATCGTCGAGGAGATTCATTTTTGGGGCTCAATCAAAGACTATAGTTATAATTGAGAAGATCGATCCCTAAAATCCTTCATTTAGGCCCTCAAAATGGCCCCGGAAGTTAAAAACTGCTAAAAATAGTAAATTGCCAAAATTGCCAAAAAATTGTTTTGAGCGAGTTGGAAACGATAGGTGGGCACTGATATCCACCTGTATCAGTGCACCAGGTTGTCTTCCAGGAGATTTCCCATACCCACAATTCATCCAGGGCTTGTTGAATGTACAACCCATGAGATTGATGAAAAGAAATCCAAACCAGGTGAGGAAGATGCAAATATTAAGGAGGTGAAACAACAACTAAAAAAAGCTCAACGTAGCCCGATTCTATCAAGCGAAAAAATAATTGAGGAGGAATCTAGTAGAAATAATTTTTGAAATACCAGCATCACAAAGGAAATCAGGTAAGAGATCTCCTACCTCACCAACAGGAGGAGAAAAGAATATAAATTGGTTGAAAAAGTAGCTAAGAGAGGCTCAAGATGTGATCGTTGAGCTCAGGGAGGAAAAAAGGATATCAGAGGAAAGAATCATGGAACATTTCAAGGAATGCAGACCAACCATTGACGATGCATGTGCATCTCTCTTTGATGCTAAATAAAAATTGAAAATAAATGCGGCTTTGTTGAGACAGGTGAGGAGTTTGAAGAGACAAAAATTTTCATTAAGAAGGACAAACAGAGCCTTATGACTACAAGTGAGTTTGTACAAGGAACATACAGATAAACTGAATGATCCCATCCTTTGTTTCCAACTAGATTCACACGCGCAACCTCAGCATGAAGATCCGTCGCGCAAAATCGCTGCGCATATTTCACAGCCAACATTTGTGCAGTAGAAACCATAATTTACTACAAAATGGTGACAGTGTTGCCCAACGATACACATGATGATTCATCAAAACCATATGGTTGGAATTTTCTTAATAATTTATGATTGTAAATAACATCTCAAATAGGTTATGATTCCCAAATTAGCTTTCTTATTTTTGGTAAATTTTGTAGAGGTTGTTGTTCTCTTTGAAAACAACCAGATCCATAACTATAGGAGATAGTAGTTTGACTCCTAGTAGCTAAGTGTAGCTTTATTTTCTATATATAGGGACAATTTTGATGTAAAGAGTGGCGTAGGAAAAAATATAGACATTTTGATCCTAAATGTAATTTTCTGAATCTAAAGAAATAAAAATGCAGGAGTCCTGAATTCCTCAAGAAAAAGATTCTAATGGTGGTGATCTGAAGATTGTACTCTTATTTGTATGTATTTCATGTGTACTTATTTTCATATGCACTTTTCTTCTCCTTAAATTGGTAAACTGAAAGTCCAGAATTCATCTAATGGTGCTCTAGACTTAACTAATTTAAAATTATGTCTATCTTCTCGGCTAAGGTCAGAATTCATCCATTGTGGTGCTCTGATTATGTTGTGTGTTTATTTTCTTATTTCACCCTTTATGATCAAACTAAACACTGAAGTTCATCACCTCATTTATCCTTTGTTCATATGAGGAGTTCTATCTACCAAGCATTGTTTTCTTTATTTTTAGAGGTTGACTTCATATCCCTAAAAGCACTATCTTTTGTCAACAGACCTTAAAAAATTATCTCAAAATTCTAAATCTATCCATCTCTTGTCACTGGAAGTCACCTTCTGATTGAAGGGGAGGTAATCCTGATACCCATCAGTGTTTAGGGTGGATGTTGGTTTAAATGTGGATGGTCGATGGCCAAAACTCAACAACATGAAAGATGTTCAACACAGAACTGGACAAGAAATGCACAAGGAAGTGAGGGCCACATTAATTTCATCTAGTAAATTGAGTTAAAGCGAGAGCAGAGGGAAGACTTAGGAGAAAGGGTGAAGGAGAATGCTTTGGGAATCAAGACTTCCAACAACTTAGAGAAGAAAACCCAAGCTCAAGAGCATTCTTGAGCTCAAATTCAAACACCGAAAAATTTCTACAAGGGACACAGTTATAACTACCGTATGATCAAACCTCCATCATCCTCCAACGACAATAGCTCGACTGGATCCTCCATGCCCGATCCATTCAATGTGATAAGGAAACATATACATAGGGAAATGAATAAAACTGACCACGATACCACTATAATCAAACCTCCATTACAACAGTTTAACGATCCTTGATTAGATCATCCATGCCCGAGTGTTTTAATTTACAGACAAAATGGAAAGAGGGAAGCTAACTTATATTAACACGAAAGTCTCAAGTCGATTACATAACCAGAGAAAAGCTCTGGCAGAACAAAATTACAAATTGGGAGCTCTGATCAACCAAAGACCACTACTAAATAACAAAACTCCATACATATACTCAAAAAAATCGTAAACAACAACAGAGGCACGCTCAAGCTTCCATGGCGTTGTACCTTCTCAATCAGACTGCACCTGCAGTCTCCTTTGCACATGACTTCCTCTGTCAGACGCGATCTAGGCTTTGCCAGTCCCTCTGAGTCTCCTCGGTTAGACTACTCATGTAGCTTGTTTTCAGACGTAATCTCAGACTGTTTGGGCTGACAGAATGCCCTCCCAGTCAAATCGCTCTAACTTCCCATTCATGGGGGATATGACGCTCCAACCACCTCCCCCCACTTCGTAACTACTTCATCGGGATCATGGATGAACCAAGTCAAACTCGACACCTGGGAGATGTGGTGGCCTCTCCTTGGTCGTCTGTTGCTTCGTTGGACCTTTGCAGAGGAACCTGACTGGTGGACATGGATAGAGATGAAGAGGCTAAGGTGATGGGCACGACGGGTAGGAAAATGGGTATGCATGGGTGTCATAAATGTTGGCGCTGAGGTGTAAAGGTGTGGGGGTGACACGACGTAGGGAGAGGAGTGTGATTGGTTAGGAGGGGAAACATGGAGATGATGGTGGAGGTGACATGGAATGGGCTCGTGAGACACTTGTCGGGAGGTGAGAGGGTGAGAAGTGAAGGCGGGATGGTGATGTGGCAAAGGAAGGTGATGAGGAGGCAAAGGAGAGGTTGTGGTGGCAGGCGCAGTGGTGACAACAACGAAACAGGAGGAAGTGACACGGGGACAAGTTTCGTGAAGTGAGAGGAGGAGGTGAAAATAATATGTGACATGAAGTGGGAGTGGGATACACATGGCAGGCGGTGATAGGGAGATATGACAGTGCCAGGGGACAGGCACGAGTGGGTGATGTGAGTGGAAAATAGGTGTTTGC
>SNQJ01S0056262.1:75592-85964 GCA_010110895.2 Picea sitchensis
TATGAAATGGATCTATATATTGTGTCAAAGAAAAAAATGAGGGCCATGTATGATGTTGACATAAATCCAAAGAATCCAAGGAATGTATTGTTAACTTCCTAATCCCATCTCCAAGGTAAATTATTTACTAGTGATTTCCTTGTTGTAAATCAAATTAGCAGCTCACAAAACAAAGTACACTTGCTGGAATAATTAACTCAAATAAATATTGGAAGCAATACTGGAAACCAGATATCATACACAATACATAAAGATATTATTCCCTTCAAATCAACTTATCATTAGAATAATAACAAAGCTTACAAGGGCTCCCAAACCTGGGAAAATGTCCCATAGAGAAATACAAAAAAACATAGACAACACCTACAAACCATACTGTACTTTCAATTTTCATATCTGTACATGCTTGTCCTCACTGTCACCCGTGTATGTATGCACTTTCCTACAATGTATCCCATGTACATATTCACCCTGACTGACCTGTGAAGTGGGTACAACTTCGCTTTGATGTTGTGTTTTTGATATGCCAGATCTTGAGACTACCCTTGTTCTCTCTTCTCCCTAAACTGTATTGATCTGTAGATGAAATTCCTTCTCCACATATTCGATATATCCTTAAGAAAAAGTCTTTCTTTGCTCTCTCTCTCTATATGAAAAGTATCATTCTCCTTCACCCTAGCCTTGCTTTTATAATATTGAGTTATGACCTAACCCTAATCTCCAAAGTGATTAACGGTTGAGAATATATCTCACCTCACTTGAGATCAATGGATAAGATTTAATTCACCAATGCTAATGACTTTATTATTTCATTAAACAAAATTCAACTAATTAATAAAAACACTTTAATAATTCCTTAATTTAAAGTAAATTACTCAGTTAGAAGGCTTTGGATAACTTCCAGACGTCTACACATTTAGACCTGTGCGAAAGTAAAATTTCGATGTACAAATATCAACACTCCCTCTTAGCAAGGAAGGCACTTCTTGAAGAGCCACCTGGAACTAGTTTTCCCTCTAATCCTGACACAATATACTGCATATCATCCTACCCCATGGCATCCATCCAAACCTACTGGTCTGCTACTTCATGAACACTGGAAGACTCATAATCGATGATGTTACTCATTAGCACTATGAATTTTGGAAACTTATTTGGAGGCATTCTCTCCTTAAATGTGCTCCTAGGAACCTCAACTTGCTCCTGATAATCCCTCAATGTCAGTTCATACCAACTGGATCTTCTAATAGAATTGGAAGTGGATAACTCCTCCTCCCCACCTGAAAGTTGAATCCCGAAACTTGAAGTATCTAAAGTCTGATATCCATTTGGAGCCTTCTTCTCCTTGTCCTTTTCCATTGGCATCAATCCATCCAAGATCCCCTTAGGCCTATGAATAGTCTTTCCCTGCAACCTACATAACTTTCCCTCGCTAACCCCAATGTTGACTGCTATGTTAGGGATAGCTCCCTCTAGAGTATGAGTACTCACCCTTTCTTGAACACGACAACAAAACCCTTGTCCTACAAAATTTGGACTGAGAGAAAATTGTTCTTTTGTTTTGGTACATAAAGCACATCTCGGGCCTCCAACAAACCTCCTGAATGAAGCTAAAACATGCCCCTTCGCTGCTTACTTGGCATCGTCACTAAGTTCCACATGGGTCCCTAAGTCCTTTTTCATCAGACTACTTAATAACTCCCATGCTTCTTCCATATGATGAGATTCAGTGTTGTCCAAGTACCACGAAAAATCCTTGTGTTGGTGCTGGTAGAGAGACAAGAGACCAGTGAGATGTCCTTCTCAAACTTTGTTGCAAACCCATCTAGATGTGTCTCTGTTGATGTTGTTGTTTGCGTCTTTCCTTTCCCCTTATTCTTCTATAGACACTGTGGTGCATAGTTCCTATTCTTGTGGCATTTGAAGCACTTGATTTTACTCAAGTCCTTCTTCCCCAGTTGTGGGGTTTCCCCCTCACTATTACCCTTGGAACATTTTTCTTTGCTATTCTTGGCCCGATTGACAAAATTCAGGTTCTCCTCTTCATATTCTTTCTTTCTAGATTTATAATCCTCTTGAGTCTCTTCCTGGATGCAATCATCCCAAAGTCTCTGCCAATCTGAAATTTTCTCTCAAGTGCAGACTTCCTTGACAAATGGTTCCCAAGAATTTTGGAAATCATTCAGTGCCACATTTACAAGTTCTACATCTTCCACTTTCTCCCCAATAGCTACAAGTTGATCATGTACCCGAGTTATCCTCATGAAGTAGTTGGTAACTTTTTCATATCTAGACATCTACACTGATCTAAGTTTATTTGTCAAGATCATATTCCTCTTCAAGTTATCACTCTGGAATAGTTACTAGGGAATTGAACATTTCCTTGGCCGTTTTCTTCTCAGATAAGTGAGGAATCAAATGATCCTTCACTGCATCCAATATTACCCACTAGGATTTAATTTTATTATTCTCATGAGTTTCCAAAGCTAGCGGATATATCGGTGGAGGGACTACTTTGTCAACAATCTCCCAAAGATCATATTCCTTCAAAAGAAAAGTTACTCTTACTTTCCAATATAGGAAGTTGGATGCTCCATCCAATCTATCTTCAACTCTCAAACTTGTTGATACCACTTCTCATATCTGATCAAAATCAAGTTCCATGTGCTTATTCCGTCAAGCACCCATAATAATTTCACTGTTGGTTTACAGATGTGTAGAGATTTCCTTGCAGATCTGGCATATATGCTCAAACTGTTGTGGATATGTGTTTGGTCCTTTAAACACCCACTGTTGCAACCTGTTGGCTTTCAGATCTAATAGATTCGTTGCTGTAAACTGCTATGTAACTTGAAATTTTCCTCCCTCTTAGAGTGATAGCTCTGATACCATGTTAATGTTCTAATCCCGGATCTTAGGTAAATTGTTTACTAGTGATTTTCTTGTTGTAAATCAAATTAGTAGCTCACAAAACAAAATACACTTTCTGGAATAATTAACTCAAATAAATAGTATAAGCAATAATGGAAACCAAATCTCATACACAATACACAAAGATATTATGCCCTTCAAATCAACTTATCATCAGAATAATATCAAAGCTTACAAGGGCTTCCAAACCTGGAAAAATGACCCACAAAGAAACACAAAAAACTATAGACAACGCATGCATACCCTAGAAACTCCTCCGTGGATGTACAACCTATTACCCCCCAGGCTAGGGGTAAATAAGGAGATGATGTCTCAAGTCCCGTAGGTTGAATACATGAAGTGTCAAGATCCATATGAATAGGCAGAGCCCCTCCTCTCACCACACATCACCATTGATCGATAGTAGCAACGTCAAACACACCATCTTGGCCCACATAGGACAACAGATCTTGCTTCAGGAGGTAACAATTTTGGTCTCATGGTAAGTGCCATTTTAATAATTGAAGCATTTGAGCATGTTGCAAAGAGTCCTTTCTTGATTACGAAAACATTTGCTGTGAAGTTATACATTTTTCCTCATTTCATCTTGGTGGTTGACATGGTTTCCTAGTAAGTGGGTGACCCTCGAGAAAAGGGTTTCTACTGGGGGGTCTCATTGAAGGGTCATCCTACCATTCCCATGCATATTTACCACATTCCAAGCTTCTTCCCCTCAATTTCCTCATATTTTGTGTAACGTACCCAACCTCCTAACTGGGTATTGTTACCACATTGTAACGTCTCCACTACTGCAAACTCCCTAAATAAATCTATGATACCATTCTGTAATGTTTCCTTGTTACCAGCACTAACAAAATGCGTTGATACCAATATGTAACGTACCCATCCTACTGCTGAGAAATGCCACTCCAAAAATCTAACGTGCAGATTCTACACTATAACATTTATCTACGCAAAAACATGTGAGGTAACGCGCATGATCCCAAGTTAGATCGCGCCACACAAATTTTCCTCTTTAGATACTAGTTATAATAGAAGAACTAACACATAATACAAGTGTGCACACAATCATTCAGTGCACACCAGTATTATTGTGTGTGTAACCACTTTGAACAAATGAATACTACTGCGCAGACAACCATTCTGGTGTTGTGCACATATTCAATTATCTTTGTGTGCGCGGATCTTCTTCCCCGTGCACACAATGATTCCAGCCTCTTGTGCACATGTATTATTTCCCTGCGCGCATGGAAATTCTAGCCTTGCCTCGGAAACACATGACCATTATTACCAAGTTAGCTAACACAAATACTTAATAATTGTCATACTCTGCATGCACAACAATAATTAATGGATACAACATCATGCTTACATGTACAAATAACATCATACTGAATAATGAAAATTAATTATATGCAACGTCATATAGGAAATAAACCCATATCAAACATAGATAATTACACACACAATAAATTAGACAATCACATAAAGGACACTTATCTTTTTATAAAGAGTCACCAATTGCGCACAAAGCTCACGCATTCCTCTTGGCCATAGACTTTGTTTCTTATATACTTTCAGCAACAAGTCACCCCTGAGTTGGGGATTAAAGTCAGCCAAAGAAAAAGTATTCCTAATGCGAGGATAAGGTATGATAATCAACCAAATTTCTCATTCCAAGGTGCTCAATTGATGCAACTAGAATACAATCTCTCATTCCCCACATGTCTATCCCACCCCTGGAAGTGTGCTCCTTCTTTGCTCAACAATCCCTCGGTTTCCCCACTTCCCTTCTAGGGCTTCAACAACCGGACGAAACAGAAGTATTAG
The DNA here is from genome assembly GCA_010110895.2 of Picea sitchensis. Taxonomy (NCBI): domain Eukaryota; kingdom Viridiplantae; phylum Streptophyta; class Pinopsida; order Pinales; family Pinaceae; genus Picea; species Picea sitchensis. Next base: position 80,354 of record SNQJ01S0056262.1, read on the forward strand.
AGCACTGTAACTAATTCCCAACGCACCAGGGACCAATTCCTAACAAATATCTCACCTGTAGATAATGCTCATGAGCCTAAAAACCCACCTCTTTGAAAACAAATCTCTCACCTGGAGAGAATGCTCACGGGCCTGAAAACCCACCTCTTCGACAACAAATCTCTCACCTAGAGAGAATTCTCATGTGCCTGACAACCCACCTCTTCGACAAAAAAAACTATGGTTACTAGATGGAAAACCCTTTCCAAGTTGTTTTTTGCAGGTAAGGTAATGGCCTTTCCTTGTTCATATGGTTTGAACCGTGAAGAAAAATGAGTGAATACCCCCAAAATACACTAATAATCAACCATTTATTTGCATGGTCATAAATAGAAACTTTTCACCTTCATAATTATCTTTAGCCACGTGGAGACTCGTTCCCATACCTCAATAACTTAGGATAAATAAATATCCATAAATTGTACATTTCTAAAATATTAATAAAATATTCCCTTGGACTTAAGCCCCCATTTTCCCTTTTTGGTGGAGTTTATCCATCCGTCTCTTTTCATTTGATTGGTATGCATGCAACAATGTGATTTTATTAGTAATTTGAGTGTGTTTACATTTTACAAGGATAGGCACACTGTCCTTTTTGCATCCCATCTCACCATCCCAATAACCACACATAGGCTCTTCGGCCTCAAATACACACACACACACACAACTCGATTCGATGCACACTTCAAGGTAATCCTCGTGCACTTACTTAGGTGTGTGCAACACTATGGAATGTGTGCACCCTTCCCTTAACGTGCAATCCACACACACTTAATTAGGTGCAAACAACAATTTGGAATGTGCACGCTCTTTCTTTGGAAAAAATCCTTGTGCACTACTCAGGTGCACGCAAAACTGAACTAAAACTTGGCGCCAACAACTCACTAGCCTATATTTACATTTTCATTTTCATTTTCATTTACAATTGGGGTTTATATTAGGGGTATTACATTCCCCTCCCCCTTATTTATGCATTGTCCTTAGTGCATTATATACACATGTACCTACAAAAACTTCAAAAGTCTTCTAAAAGATGTAGGTAATTTTTGTGCATAGAATCCTCGCGCTCCCAAGTTGCATCCTTAGGACCGTACCAGTTCCATTGGACCTTTACTATCTCCATGGATCGATTCTAGAGATGTTTTATTTTCCGATCCAATATGCAAACCGATCACACTCAAAAATCGACTTCTGGCTCCACTCGAATCACATTCTAATCAATGACATGATTAACATCAAGTACGTACTTTTTGAGCAAAGATTCATGGAAAACATTATGAATACCCAAGGATGCAAGAAGTGCAAGCATATATGCGACATGACCAATCTTCTCTAGGATTTAAAATGGCCCATAGTAGCGCGCTACCAACTTAGAAAAAATTCCCGACTTCAGGGAACTCTGTCTTGCTTTTACTTTCAAGAACACATGGTCACCCACTTTAAAATCTCTGTGGGTTCTTCCTTTATCTGCACAACTTTTATGCCTGTCTTGAGGAGCCTTTAAATTCTAACTTGTTTTCACCATCTACTCTTCCATTTGCCAAATTAAATCTAGCCCAACCACTGTGTTGTTTGTTGGGTTGTCCCAAATAACTGGTGTGTTGCAATTTCTGCCATAAAGTGCCTCAAATGGGCTCATCTTTAGAGATGTTTGACATCCATTGTTATAAACAAACTCAACCAAAGGTAAATATGTTTCCCACTGTGTCGTTTTTTCCATCACATACATTATTAACATATATTCTATCACTTGATTTACCCTCTCTGTTTACCCATCTGACTCTGGATGATAGGATGTTTTAAAATTTAGATTTGTCCCAAAACCTTTGGATATCCCTCTCCAAAAATTCGATGTGAACTTGGGATCTCTGTCAGACAAAATTTTCTTAGGTACACCATGTAGCCTAGCAATTTCTCTCATGTATATATCAACAATGTTGGTTGCCTTGTGAGTTGAATTTATTGGAATAAAATGGGAATCTTTAGTAAGATTACCCACCACTTCCATAATATAATCATGTTTCTTAGCAGTCCTAGGAAGCTTAGTAATGAAGTCCATGGTTAAAAATTCCCACTTCCACTTAGGAATGGGTAAATGTTGTAGAAAACCAATTGGGTGTCTATGCTCAACCTTGACCTGTGACATTCAATGCATCTAGCAATAAAATCAACAACCTCCTTTTTCATTCGTAGCCAATAATATTACTTTTTGATCGTTGCAATTGTCTTTTGATAGTCTAGGTGCCCAACATAAGCAACTTTATGCGTCTCTGACAATAATATATTTTCCAATTCCTGATCATTTGGCACATAAAATCTATGCCTATACATGGGGATTCCATCCCGTTTTAGCTCATAACCTTCAAATTTTTGTTGCAATTTACCTTGCTATAAATTTGCCTTTATGTCCACATAGCATTGATCTGATTTGGAAACCTCTAAAATTCTGTCACTCAAAAATTATTTGTACATGCTAATGGTTGTAGCATGTATCTCATGCAACCTCCTTCTAAGTGCGTCAGCCACCTTTCTCTATTTTCCTTTGATATGCTTGGTATCAAATTCATACTCACTGAGGAATTCCAACCATCTGCTTCGTTTGGCATAATTTAAACTTGGTTGTCCAAACAAATATTTTAGACCACTACAGTCTGTCCTCAACTCGAATATTTTCCCCATGAGGTAGTGCCTTCATATCTTCAAGGCATGCACTATGGATGCCAATTCCAAATCATGAGTAGCATAGTTCCTTTCATTCTCTTTTAATTTCCTTGATTCGTAGCATACCACATGCCCATTATGAATAAGGACTCCACCAATCCCTTCCTTGCATGCATCAATACACACAACAAAGTCTTCATTAGGATCAACATTTCTCAAAATTGGTGCATTTGTGAGCAAACTTTTCAAGTGCTGAAAACTCCTTACACAGTTTAGAGTCCATTCAAATCACACACCTTTCTTTTGCAAGGATGTAATTGGGTGTGCAATCTTTGAGAAGCCCTCAACGAATCTTCTGTAGTAACCTGCAAGTCCCATGAAGGATCTCACCTCTACGACATTCCTTTGTGTTGGCCATCCTTCAATTGCTTTTATCTTCTTCGTGTCCACAACTATCCCTTCCTCTGAAATGATATGACCCAAATAATGAATCTTCCTCTGGTAGAATGAGAACTTGCTTAACTTTGCATACAACTGATGTTATCTCAATACTTGCAACACCATCCTCAAGTGCTTCTCATGTTCTTCTTCATACTTTGAGTAAATAAGTATGCCATTGAAAAATACAATGCCAAACTTATTTAAGTATTCTCTGAAAATACCATTCATTAAACACATGAAAACATCTAGTGCATTTGACAATTCAAATGGAACCACAATGAACTCATAATGTCCATACCTCATTTTGAAAGTAGTCTTGCTGATGTATTCTTCTTTAATTCTTGTTTGGTGATATCCAGATCTGAGATCAATATTTGAAAATATCTGTACGCCCCTTAGCTAGTCAAAGAGGTCATCTATCCTTGGAAAATAATACTTGTTCTTTATTTTTACTTTGTTCAATTGACTGAAGTCAATACAAAGCCTCAATGTACCATCCTTCTTCTTCATAAGCAATACTGGGGCACCCCAAGGTGACACACTTGGGTTTATACACCCCTTCTTCGAAATCTCTTCAAGTTGCATATGCAATTCCTTCAGCTCTAGTGTACTCATCCTTTAAGGAGTCTTAGATACATGGGCTACTCCAGGCATCATATTTATAGAGAAATCAATATCTCTTTTCCATGGCAACCTCGATATTTCTTTAAAGAAATATTCAAATTCTTTTAGTATTGCATAGTCTTCAATAGTTGGCACCTTATCCTTAGGTGCCTCCTCCATGTGTGATGCAAATACTTGGCATCCTTTCCTGTATCTTTTCTTCAATTGCAAGACTGAAACTTCTCTGATAGTTACAACTCTTGGATTTCCTTGAACTGTTCTTAAATTTCATTCCTCATCCAAGGAAGCAAATCCCTTATTGTAACATTCTAGAATGACATGATGTTGGTCCAACCAATCCATACCAATGAGGCAATCATAAGAGCCCAAAGGTATTTTATTCAAATCAACTTTTGTGCTCAGCCCGTTCATATCCATTGGACATTCCTTAACCATCTCATTATTTTTTCTTTTTGCTCCTGTAGCTAACTGCACCAACCAAGGTTTTCCAAGCTTGTTTTTTGGAAATTGGAATCTTTCCACCATATTATGATCTAGATAACTATGACTAGATCCTGAATCAATTAAAGTAGCAATGGGTTCGTCATTAATATTACCTTCCACTTCAATCATGTGCGGCTGAAACTCATCTTGCTTGTTATCCAAGGAAGTGTAGATCCTTGGTACATTTTTTCTCATGTCTTCAATTGTCATAGCTTGTTGTGCATTGTGAACAATCCTCACCTTTTCACCTCTATGAGGGAAATATTTGTGCATGTGGTCTCCCCCACAACCCAAACATTGAATAGGGAGTTGGATGTCCTTGAGAAATATTTTTGAAAAATGGTGTCTTAGTCCCCTTCTTCCTCTATTCCATCTTTCTTTTCTTCTTGTCTTCCCCATTACTGATCATATAGAGATTTATCTCACCTTATGGTTTCCTCCAATTTATTGTGGTCATCATATTGTATCTTGTCACTGATAAATGAGGGCACCCCACTCAGGTACCTCTGAATTTTAACTTGCTCATCCTTGATGAATGCAACATGTTTAAGTAGCTCTAAGAATCTTCTTTCATACTCATTTATTGTCATAATCCCAAGCTTGATTTCAAATAACTCTTCCATTTTCTTGTCATAGTATTGCTTGGTTAAGTATTTATTTTGAAAATACCTTTTAAATTCCCTCCATGTAACCTTCTTCTCATCAATGTGTTGCACTTGCAAGAACTGATCCCATGACATTGATTCTTTTCCCTTTAGTTGATAGATGAAAATTATCCCTTCTACCTGCATAGAGTAATTATGCAGTTGTAAGTACTTCCTCATTCCTAGCAGCCATGTCTCCACATCTTCATCCTTCTTGTGCTCACCATCAAAGGTAGGAGGCTTGATCTTATTCATTTCTCTCTATAGTTCATCCACCCTAGTCCTTCTCTTATGCTTTCTGATAGGAGATGGACTTGAGTTGTTGCGCCCTTTCTGAAATGTAGGCTTTGGTGAGTGATGGTGATTCCTATCAACACTTCTTGTTTTTATTCTCTCATCATGAGACCTGCAACTTCTTGACTTGATTGACTCTTTCTCCTTATCCATTTTCTTTTTTATTCTTTCCAAGATTTGCATCAACTTGATATTGAATTCATCTTGCTGCTCTTTGTCTTTCATAAGCCTCTCATTATCAACTTTATCGCTTTGGACATCTTTTTGCAGTCCCTTTATGGTTTCTACCAAGTTTATGCACTCCTCCTTGCCTTCTTTATGCTCATTGGATTATGTACTATCAATACCCATAACGATATTCAAACCCATGAATTCATCATCATGGTTGTAAGTTCTCTGCACATATTCCATGGTTTTGACTCTCT
>SNQJ01S0056263.1:7705-18189 GCA_010110895.2 Picea sitchensis
AATTTGCTAGTTCGTAGGGTGTTTTTCCCAACAACAACTTTGGAAAAGTGGTGCTACATATTGTGATCATGAAGGGGATGTTTTATTGATATGGGGATCATGAAAGGGTGTACTTTTGTGAGACTTTTCATCCTAGTAAGATTTCTCACTAGGTATAAACATGTGATGCTCCTACTAATTGGTTTCATGGAGTAGGAGGTGGACTATGAACTAATCAATCGATTTTGTCATCTCTTATAACGAAGAAACCTAACTTTCCAAGTGGCAGACAATTGGGTTAATTTCATAAACTATTTCACCATGTTTCATAATAGTGGATTTGATTTCACCAATTTTGGAGTCAAGATCATTGTACTAGTTGTCTAGATTGTTGAATCTATAATCTAGGCCATTGCAAGTTGTCACCATGGAGTCCTTGGGTCCACAACAAAAGGTTACTAGAGAGTGGCAGCATGAAAATCAATGCTTTACAAAGAGTCATTTAGGATTGGCATGTGCTGCAAAGGTTAGGGTTTCCAGGGTCCTAAAAACATAGGAGTGTCAAGTGCTATAGCTCTTTGATATATGTGTGTGGGTTTCCTACAATAGTACTCAACCTAATCTCTCAAGGCACCAACCAAGGAGGATAGACTATACACTTAGCTATACTACTTGATTCTTAAGTACTAGAGAGTGATCTACCCAAGTGTTGTTTTCGATGTACTATAGAAACAAGATGACCGATGGTTTTATATAAGGTTGATTTCATGTGCACCTAGGAGACTCCCAATATACCCGAGGGTACATGGAACTGATATTTTGTGTGACATGCGTTGTTTGATGTAATACTACTTGAAAGGGTACCAACAAAGGTTACAAGGGTTTCCAACCAGGAGACTCCACTTGTATTTTCTACGCGTATTCTTCCCCAACCACCATTTTACCAGATTAATGATAGATCAATGTGTTGTTTAATGATACCAAAATATGTGCCTAAAAATTGTCTAAATAATAGATATAAAATAGCCTACTTTTCAATGGAGGTCCTTTGTGTGGCTAGGGTTTTGAGGCAGGAAATTTGAAATGGTCATAACTCCCTCAATATTGATTAGAATCTCTATTATGACCACAATTATGAAATAATGCAACCACCCTTTATCTAATGGAACTAATATGGTGGAAATTTGGGCACTCTGTCAAAATATACCTTCTCTGCAATACTTGTGGTTGTCATTGGAAAAAACTCTAAAATAATTGATTTCAAATCAACAATATCTCCACTTTTCAGACTCCATTTGGATTTTTTTATTATTGAAATTGGTTATTTTTCCGAGGGCTCCCAGATATGTAATCGGTTTCTTCAAATTTTGCTTAGAAATTTTTAGAGATGGATATGAAAGTTTTTACCCTATATTTCCCCTTCAAAATATATAGAAAACAAATAATGAAAAAATTCCTTGACTTCTTGCCCAAGAAAGAAATCCAATACCACTTGTAGTGATCCTTAACCCTTAAAATTGAATCACATACAAGATATTTAGAGAAATATGAATGTAGAAGAATAAATACCAGAGACAATGAGATTAATCCTATGAAATATAACCCTTGTATTGATTATTTACAAAAGAGAAAACAATGTTCACGTGCCTCTTTGAGGGGAAAACTCTTATGAGAAAAACTCCAATTACAATAACAAAAATTGACAAAACATTACATAGCTTTATATATTTATAAATAGATTATTCCTAACTACTTTTGGTCCCATCATTAATGAGTACCCACCACTGTAGGTCTTATTTGATAAACATGACCCTTTTACAATAATTAACTAGCCACTAACTATATAATGGACATTATTCAAAAAAATGAGAGCTCATACATAATTGACTAACTCATGAGTACTTGAAAGTAGGGAGGTTAGGGTAGGACCCAACAATGACATTCCATATTGCACAAGTCATGCCTAAGCTACTCATGCCACATGTATTGTCCAAAAAGTTGTTACAAAATGAATGTTTGTTCCTACATTGATTACTGGATATAGGTAGGATTTGTTATGGATTTAGGCTAGATAGGAGAGATAGGGTAGAAATACACAGTCAAGATGGTGCATGCTTCAAGTGGTTCCAATCCTAGTAAAATCAATGAAAGCAAGGATTTTGGTTTAGGTTTTGGTAAGATTGTGTACCATTTGTATGCACAACATTGGAGAGCTACAAGAGTTTGAGAGCCAACTCTGCACCAGTGAGAGATGCAAATATTTACAAGGACAAAACCATTAGGGAAACTAGGAATTGAAGGCGACGAGTTGGAGGATACAAAGATTGTAAACGAATTTATAGTTTTCAGTTAGTAAGAGGCAAAGTATGGTAAATGTGGTAGTATTTATAAGTATTGGAGTGGGAGAAAAATGAATCCATGCATAGGTCCAACAGTTGGCAAGGGCATGACATGATGAGGAACTAGAAAGATCAAGCCAAGGGGGGGAAGAATCCAATCTTGAGGCGAGGGACCATGTCTACCCAGTAGATGTACTCAACTCATATGTGCAACTTGTTAGCCTAGATGAGCATTTGAAGGGCTATGCAAAATAAGTCCAATTGATGGATTATGATATCCAAAACCACACCTTATTCCTCAAGTTGGAACTTGAGAAGTATTCATAGGTAGGGGTGGGGGTTCGATCAAATATTTTGCAACTGACAGGTCATTGTTTGAATAAAAAATCAACAGTTTTCTACATGTTGCATGTTTTGGGACCTTACCAATGGCAAGGAATTTTTTTCTTCTTTAACTTTTCTTTTATTCACAATTGATATCTTTCTCATCTTTTCATATGAGAAACAAAGTTGATTTTGAATACAATTCAACCTTTAACTCTAGATATTGCAATTAAGGTCATACCCTATCTCTTTTGCTTTCCAATATTAATAATTGCTTTCTCGAACCTCATATATTCCTCATAGTTTTATTTGCATTATGTTCCATGATTTTGGTTTTAATTCATTTTACATACCAAGGCATTGTATATATATCTTAATCTTATAGTGACTTTAATGTGCAAATACTAATAGAAGAATCACACTAAAGCAAACAAAGTCGTGGATTTCAAATTATAACTCATAATCTCTTTTGCAACATCAAAGTATGTATTTTACATCACATATTTTTGTTAAAGTTATTTCACTTGATAATTTGCACTATATGGTTGTGAAAATCAATTTCTTCATTTCGTTTCTCAATTAATGCAATTAATGTATTGAATTATTTTAATGTATTATGAGTGAAACCATTGCACCTTATCATTTTGTCTTATTGCATTGTTAAAATCAATGGAACTACTTGATTGTTCTAAATCATTTTTCACCTTATCATCATTAAAATTGATGCACCCTATTATTATGTGTTATATTGCTTCGTTTTTGGTGGGTGAGATGGATGACATTTATGATAATTCTAGACATGACTTTCCTTGATATTATTCTCTAAGTTTGATTGTGTTGCAAATATCCATATTACCAGAGTTTTATTATTTTTCAATTATTCATATTCTTGAGCTACATGTTTTTGTATGTGATTGTATTTTCATGTGGTACTACCATCCTATTTCAAACTTTTTATATAAATTTCATAGTTCTTAAATCAACATTATTATATATACATCATATTTCAAATTTTTTATATAAATTTCATAGTTGTTAAATGAACATTATTAAATTTACATTATAATGTGGAATATAAACAATATATTATACTATCTTTATGATTTTTAAATGAATATTATTATATATAAATTATAAGGTAAAATATGAAAAACTCTATTATAATATTTATATAATCCATTTTGTTTACATTATAATGTGGAATATAAACAATATATTATAATATCTTTATGATTTTTAAATGAATATTATTATTATATATAAATTATAAGGTAAAATATGAAAAACTCTATTGTAATATTTATATAATCCATTTTGTTTGTTCAAGTCACTTATATATTTAATACAATTCCAAAAATATTTATCCACACTATTTGTCAAAAAATTCTTTTTGTAGTTCTTACCTTGCTTATATTTAGCCTTTTCAATTAATACGCATTGAAATACACAATGCACAATGAACTAAGGTAACTTCCAATGCCAAGCTTTTTACTTTCCATTTTCCATGTATTTATTAGTCCCTAGACTCTTTTACTTTCCATTTTCCATGTATTTATTAGTCCTTGCCGAAGGCCAAGACTCTAGCATGTGATATTAGATTGGCGTTGACTATAATTATTTTTCTCCTTTCCAAAGTAGTACATAACATAAATTATATATATATATTTTTATAATATTTAAATTATTTTTTATCCAGCATGTAATTGGCTATCAACTTGGAATTCTTATTGCAAGAACCCCATGCAATTTGGAACTCTTATTGCAAGAACACCATGCAATTGGCTATCAACTTGGAACTCTTATTGCAAGAACTTCAAACTCTTATTGCAAGCTTTGACACAATGTATTTTTTCAATCTTCTATTAACCTAAGTTTTAAGAGTCTATTATAACTTCTCACACTTCTCACACAATGCATTTTTTTCCAACTTAGATAATCTTAAGTTTAATGACCTTAAGTTTATTGAAGCTCTTTTGAGTATGATTGCGATACATTATATCGAGTGTCAAACCAGAGTGCCACCTATGGTAGGTCCATAAATAGAGTGTCAAACCAGAGCGCCACCTATGGTAGGCCCATAAATAGAATGACAATCACCTATGGTAGGTCCATAAATATACTGACAATCACCTTGGTTACTCATCACCTTCCATAAATGTACAATATCTTTGTCATTCATCGCCTCACCACCTTCCATAGACGCACAATCTCTTTGTCATTCACCGCCTCACCACCTTCCATAGATGCACAATATATTTGTCATTCACTGCCTCACCACCATTCACCGCCTCACCACCTTCCATAGATGCGCAATCTCTTTGTCATTCACCGCCTCACCACCTTCCATAGATGCCCAATCTCTTCATAAGAGAGGTTGATTGCTTTGCTTTGCTGATAGCTGTCATTGAGATAACTCAAATGCCTCAAATCCCCTGGGAAATCCTGAAGCTCAATTATATCCTTTTCGGAATCACAAGCTTCTGCATCTAACCTCTGTAATAGGCCGCACTTTGAAAGCAGAGGAAACTGTAACCGGGAAATCCTGAAGCTCAATTATATCCTTTTCGGAATCACAAGCTTCTACAACTAACCTCTGTAATAGGCCGCACTTTGAAAGATGAGGAAACTGCAAATGTAAACATGACATTTTTTCTAAGATAAGTTGCAATTTATACCAATGGCTACAATTATGCCTAATTACAAAACTAACAAAAAATATAAAAAGCGAAGTGAAAGATGACGTGCTTACCTTCTGTAAAAAATACTTCACATCATTTACTTGTATAATGAAATCACTAGATACTTCTGTAGAGACTGACCTGTTTCACAAAAAACAACACATATTGTATGTCCTGATTCCACCTTTGCATTGGAAATTGTTTACATTTTGGGCTATTCAGAATCCCCTTGATTTATGACAAACTTTCTGTTTAGGAAATAATGGGTATTGTGGTTTTGCAGAGCTCTTCACGAGAACAGGTTGCATGGAAACATCCCTCCAGAGATTGGCAATTGCACATAGTTGAGAGCATTGTGAGAAACACCCCATTTTCCTATCTTGATTTGTCTCTGTTTTCAATAGTGTACAAGGTCGAAACTTGTTAAATACACAGGATGTTTTTTGCTSAAAATATGGGCTTGCTGTCATCCTTTGCCCCTTATGAGTTTTGGGCTCRCCTTTTATTTTTATATTTTTCAATCAATTTCATTTGAAGAATATGTACATCACATTCAACACTAGATAGATCAGACTCGGTTTACTGGGGCTCTACTTGAGCGAGTTRGTAAGCGATCKATAGTCGTTCTCATATGCACAATCATATGTGTAATTGAGGTGTCCAATGGAGATTGAGTAGGACAAGGTCACTTCACACAGGATCAGATGCAAGAAGACAAGGATGGATGGAAGACAAAATAGAGGAAGGAAGAAGGGTCGCTACTTTCCCCTTGACCACTAGACTTGGATCTCCAATAGATGGACTTGGATCTGCTACTATTGCCTCTGCCTATCTATCAGACCATGCCCTTGACACTTTCTCACAGATCGAACCATGCATGCTTTGTGCATGCTGGCACTACTAGAAAGCTCCGATCTTAATGCCTACTGCTGGAAGGTTCGTAGATTCGGGTCGTTTTGCTCACAATGGAGGAGCCTCCCCCCTACTTACATTTGGGCAGGCGGCCACACACGAGTTCTGCCCTACTTCGTTGGTGGGATAATACCTTCACCTTGAGGTCTTGTAGACTTCCTGGATGCGTGTAATGTCCATAAATGAAGCAAAACGAGCATGGGTGGTTTCAGGGATCTTTCAAGCAATTCACTGAAAGGAGTGATTCCACGCTCTATTGGTGAATTAGGCATACTGAGATTCTTGTAAGTAGGACTCCATCCCCCATTTTCTCATTTTTTTTTTGGAAATTTTTAATTAGTTATCAGGAATGACAAAATTCCACATAATGCCACATAAGGTAGCAACCATGCTACATAATCAAATCAATTTTGAATTTCATCCCCTGGTATTATAAATTCGAAACACTTGTATTAAAATGAATGCAAGTGACTAAAGAAGGAACCAAGTACAACCACTTCTACTCTATATAGGATCCTACTGGAAGCTGGAAATATCCTATGGCATGCTAAAGTGTTGCAAAATCTTGCATTTCAGAAACCTATCCACAAACTTCTTTGCAAATATCCTATGGCATGCTAAAGTGTTGCAAAATCTTGCATTTCAAAAACCTATCCACAAACTTCTTTGCAGGGGAGATCCCTAAAGTTGGAGTGTTATGAGGTTTCAAGAATCACATGTAAGTCCTTTCATCTCTCTCACATAAATTGTTTATGCCCGTAATAGGTGACAGACATCGTATCAGTTTTTTTACCAAATTGGTCCAGTCTGCGTGACAGGATGAGATGATATAGATAATATTTGCAATCGTATTGTTTGGCAATGGATTATTTCTAACAATGCAAATTGACATCGATTTTAGGTGCACACGGGAATCAATTAATAAATAACATCGAACAACATAATTGATAACACACTCGACTGGACGGTATGTTAACATCTCATTGTGAGCTAGAGTTACAGTTGATGATACCTATGTGATTCGGTTTCAGATAGGAAAATTACTCACCTAGTCGTCCATATTAGTATAGACCCATTTAAAACATATGTGCCTCAAGCTTATCAAACACAGACATAACCACAACTAGGCAACATACCATAAAGGAATCTGGAGGTATAAACTGCTTTGCATGGAAAACAAGAAAAGCAAGAAATTTATGGTAATACCTGTTAAATATCACATAGAAGTTCTCAGAGTTATTAGGATATTCGATGTAATATTTGAGATCTGGAGCTCTTTTGGTGGTGGGGAATCTAACCACGTGAACTCTGGTAATCCATAAAATGAATGACATTACAACTTCTATTGGGGCTTGCAACCAAGCACCACTCGGTGGTGGACATTGGCACCATATATTCAATCCCATTAGGAACAAGAGGCCTTGCAAATCCCATAGGAATCTGCACATACCCAACAGACAATTCACAACATTGACCAAGAATGAATCTGTAATCAAATCCCTTCAAGGGTGAATTTCGTTAGTTCCTTTGCTGGTGGATACCGGTGTACATGCTGGTGAATTCCCTTTGTTCCTTTTCAGTACCCATATGAAATTCTCTGGATGTAGAGCACCATATTGAGATAACATATGGCAAGAATTAACGACATGGCACCACGAAGAGAAGGAGCCATTGATTGACCATGTGGCATTTCTTGCAGCGCGCGTGCTATGGCTGGCCACAACTAGAAATATTCTTTGGGACATTGATATAGTTATATGCTTTCTGCAGGAATTGGGTTACACGTGGAATGCACAACATAATACCATGAAGAGAAGGAACCATCTAATGACCGTGTGTCATTGCTTGCAGCATGCCTGCCATGGCTGGCCACAACTAGAAATATTCTTTAGGACATTTGGTATAGTTATATGTTTCCCGCAGGACTTGTGTTACACTTGGAAAAGAGCTTCCGTGAAAGTTGGAGAGGACACCAACAATGATTTTCGTTGTTGGAAGGGACACGAGAAAACCTTACCATGATTACCGTGTCATGTCAGGCCTTACTTGTCATATAAGTAGCACACATGGTCTTTGAACGACAATTTATTATGGGCTACTTTGCTTATCCAAGCCATCTGGAATTTATCTGAGAATATTACATGTTTCATTATATATGTTATTATACAATCAATTGATCCAATAAAATAAGCAATCCTAGCAAAACCCCCATAATGGAGGTGTGTTGTTGGCCATTCTACTATCAGGAGAAAACTACAATTATGATGCAAAGTTCTCGCTAAGACGTTTAATAATGTGATATCCCTTTCCTGCTTACTTCACGCCATAATATATTATATAAGAGAACTTAAGAAAAAAAAGAAGGGGCTAGCTCTAACTTCCATCTCTAATCAAGCAATAAGGGATAAGGGAGAAGTAGGTGAGTGAGGGCTTGCTGTTTGGATAGATGAAGGGGTAAGGTGCATGCTTAAAACATGATTTCGATTTAAGGAAGGGACACAACTTATGTTCATGATAGTTGACAGGGTCAAGAGTAAAGTCCTTGGCTGCATCCATGTGGTCGTCATCGTTCCATATAACATCCAGAGGTATCTGAGATTTGTTATAGTTATCCACCACATTGGTTATGTCTGATACATTATGATATCCCTATCTGCATTGATGAAACCCTGCACCACACCACATCATTCCCAAAATTAGCTTCAACCATCTCGGGCCTATTACTGGAATAATTGCAACTTTACACCTCTGTCAGACTAATATTTACAGAGTAAACAACAAAGACAACTTAATATATAATGTGGGGATTTCAATTAGAACTTAAAGCTCCAAATCTGTTATATATAGCCTAAAACAACTGTAGATGTCTTCACTGAGATTGCCTGATGAACAAAATTTTGTCACCCTCTTCTACTTTAGACCTAATAAACACCAAAGCTAAAGCCTAGACTTTAGCTTTCTTGTGCGTTTCTTGAATGAAGCCATATATTGATAAAAAGAACCAAACAAACTAAGAATCCGACGAACATAAGCTGTTGATATATTATATAATTCTTAGACCTAGAATCCAAGCAGGGCACTGCCCAAAAAACGAGGAGATTGTAAAAGATTTCTCTGAATGGTCCGCCTGCATGAGCATGCTGCATCGTACTTATAACCAAAATATAAATCTCAATGAAAGAACATTAGCCTGGCATAATGAAGAGGAAAGTTGAATGTAACACAACAATCTAAATCTCGACAAATATTCTACATAAAACTCCATAACCGATGAAAGCAATATACAAATTCTAACTATATTTTCTATCTGAATCGCACCTAGAACCAATAGCAACAATGTACAAAATTTTAACTCTGCTTTTTCTATCTGAATCCCACTATAACAATAGAGGATACACAGATTCAGAATAAAACATATTCTCAAGTCTTGGTAGAAGAGATCTCAAGATGCATAAAATAATATAAATTTATTTTCCAAAAAATCGAGTATAAATGTTTTAATCACTTGGATAGATCAATAATTGACTACTGTAGGTCTCTTCCTCCGAGCATGCATAAGTCTAAGAATGGAAATGTGTCATATAATGAATATCATAGCGTTTAAGATATACTTCTCATTTTTAACATAATTTTTTTTTTTTTTTTTTTTTTTTNTTTACCACATTTTGAAATCAACAAACTTTGAAATTTATTCTTAATTTCTATGTTTAATCACAAATTTATTTTTAATTGTGTTACCACAAGTTTATTTTTAATCACTTTTTTTTTATGTGGCTTTTAATTTTTACTAATCACATTTTTCATGTTGACAAGGACAATGCCACTACAGTGGCACTTGTTTATAGGAATTGATGGGAAATTCTTAAGTCATCTTTTGATTTTTATTTTATATACACAAATATATTATCCACTAATCAATTTTTAAATATTTAAATTTAGTAACAATTTTTAAATATTTAAATTTAATAACAACACAATTAATTTATTTTAAATTAAAGTGAAATAATGATAATTCATACTTATATATTATCTATATAATATTTCATGGTTATAAAAAATAACTCATTTTCAATAAATAAATAAATAAAAATAACATTTTAAATATTTAAATTTAATAACAATATAATTAATTTATTTTAAATTAAAGTGAAATAATAATAATTCATACTTATATATTATCTATACAATATTTCATGGTTATAAAAAATAACCCATTTTCAAAATATATATATATATAGAGATTAGAAGTGGG